>CAJNOL010004218.1:0-16786 GCA_905250125.1 Rotaria sordida | reverse complement strand
TGAATTCAATCTGAATGTTTTCAAATTTTGGTCAGCATAGTTTTGAAACTTAAAATTGTTGCCTATCCTAGTGATTCAAATTAGAAAACCAATTGAAATTGAATCTATTAGTTGTTGAATTTCGACTTTATGCTAGCAAATGAGAAGACACGTTTGGAAATGCAACTCAGAGATTACGTACAAAGACTCTAAACTCTCGCTTTTCTTGTCACCCACGAAAATTTATTATTATTCACGATTTACGAGCAGCACAATGATGACAGAATAGGAAAGAGTAAAACACACATTGGAGCAAAAACACAGTGAACATAGTCACTTTTCTCTAATCTTTCATCTGCATAACACGTATTATTAACATTCTTCTTTTATTTATCTTCCCACAGCAAATATGTGTGGTGGTTTTGCACGTATAGACAATTGGGACATACCTGGAAATGACCTATTAGCTTCTCCTGTACGACAACCTGATTATGCTAGCTGTTGCTCACAATGTCAAACAACTCCTGAATGTATTGCTTTTACATATTCGCCATCAAGTCAACGATGTTCGCTGAAAAAAAGTATGGGTAGTGGTGGGTACTCAACTGGCGATAGCCTTACTGGTTATTATTGTAAGTGAATTAACTTAAATCCAGTGTTTGTCACAAGAATATGTAGGGACAGAGACATTCGTTGTAGAATGTCAATGTGCTTGTGAGTATGGCTGTGGATGTGGAACATGACTTTCGTTAGATTTGACTGTAGCTGTGGTTTAGGCGTGACTCCAGAGATAAACCACACTCACACTCACAACGATTTCCCCAAACTCACATTCACATGCGTTTTTATCTAGCTTGTGTGCTTTCTGCTTACTGCAGTTAAGAGTGAAAAATTCGAAGCATGCTGGATGTAGGTAGGTAGGAGAGTAGGGATGAGTATGTTTTGAATAAGACAGTCATTCATACCCATATCTAAAATATCGACTCTTTTGGAACCTATTGCTAATCATCGTAAGATTATTTATGTTGTTTTTGACAATTATCCTTTGTGTGACGATATGTGTAATTGTATAACACTTTGTTCCTACAAACAAGCCATTTTTATAAACAATCTTACAAACATCAAATTTTAATCTAAAGAATGTAGAATGTAATTATTAATAACATTTTTTTCACATGAACTACAACACATTACTGTCGCTAAAAGCATATAGTCAAATTCTTTATCAATGAAAAGAGTAAGCTTTAATGATAAGTTATTTTCTTTAGTGAAAATACATGCTACGTTTCAACTAGAAATAATTTTTTTTTCAGGATTATTTTAATTTTCTGTCGCTCTTCTCTGTTGCCTCGAATTAGTTTGAATTTTTATTTTATTTTAAAGTCGAATGATATGTCATTCACGTTCAATTAGAATATCATAACATAATTATATAACAGATAGTAGTGAAAGAATATCTGCCGTACTGAAGTCATTTCAGATCAGCTAGCAAAGAAATAACTTTTTATTGATGAATGATTTTCTCATTAAAGTATATAATAAAATTCAAATGCTTATTTCGATAATAAAGATAAATACTTTTATGATTACGAATAACTAAAAACTTAATACATTATTGATATAGGATTTAGATCACATAAATGGATATTAGTGAATGGAGTTGGTCGTAGACATGCTCGATAATCGCTTGACGCATTAATTCAATTTGCACTTTACATAAAGGAAGTCATTCGGATTAAAGGAATTTCAGAAATTTTCATGACTGACTTTTTTCCAAAGACTTAGATTGGTTTACAGATCTGATCATTTATATCAATATCTAATGGAGGATAAAGCCCCTGACACATTAGAAGACCCCTATAATAGAAGTTCCCTCTTTGATAAATGAAATAAAAGATATATTAGAAGGCTCTTCAGAAAATCATGTTTTTTTTTTAAATGATTTCTGAAGCCTAGCCACTTTTTTTAGTATTTAAGTGCATAATAATATCTAAGTTCATTATGAGCAACACTTTAGTATCGTCATGGCAGTGAGTTCAAAAAATCTTGAGAAACAACTAGTAGGAAACAAGTGTTTATAAAATAATAGGTTTTTCAAAAAATATGTAGCGGAGTCATTTTAGTGGTTTTTTTTAGCTTACTCTGGAAAAATTCGATCATTTCTCAATACGAAAAAACCTCTATATGATCATACGATCTAATAGATTAAGTGCACAATCGCGGGTGTAATAAATGAAGAGATCTATATAAAATGCTAACATATTAGATAAAATTTCGTTTTGTATTAATTAAAAATCTTTTTCACCTGTAATTTTCTTCTAGAGGTTCACGAACATCTTTACCCCAAAACAGATTTTCATAATTGAAGCAAACCTAACTTCACCTATACACATTGGAGTATGCTCTGTGAATAGTGATGCATTTGAGAAAGCGGTTCTTTTTTTGAATATGATCTGAAAGCATTTTTCGGAACAACGAGAAAGGAAAATACAGCAGGTATATTCACCCACTATGTTGCCAGGGACAATATAATTCTTTAGAAAAAAAGAACTCTATTAGATATTTTAAAATAATGTTTCGTTCTCATTTTTCGCAGGAGGAGCAAATGAAATAAATTCGTTTATTAAAGATATATTGAGTACAAATTGACTGAAACTAAAATTTATTGGTAATATTGACCAAAATTTGCTTTTTTAAGGGATACGTTAGAAGACTCCTCTTGCAACTTATGAACGATAAGACAAAAAAAGAAGATCTTGGATATTTTCATGCGTCGGGAGCTTCACTGAAGTGCTGGTTGCTTTTTTCTTGAGTTATAATAGTTTTTGCTTTCAGTTGATAATGTAACAGCTTTTCAAGTTATAATTTTCCATCTCTCGCTTTCGCATTTGTTAGTTTCTTTATTCAAAAATCAGTTTATTTTCGTCTTGTTTCGAATTAGTTTTATTGATCTTATTTATGCAGAACTCCTATGTACCTGACTAAATCAAGTCACGCAGTGTTTATTGACTTATCGTTTATCTCGATCTAATGACTATTTCGTTCTGCTCACGTGTGATCGATTTTCTTCACATGAACTGTCAGTTAAACCGATGCTTCAAAACTCGTATACTGTATTTATTGTCGTGAGATTTGCTGCCATAAACAATCTTCAGAAGACGCGGTTTGCCTAGATTCAATTTTAAAACAGAATAAGTTTGTTTAACTGCTTTTTTTCCTTTATTGCCCATCTCCCGCTCATAGTAAATATCCCTTGTAAAAAATGCATCAGAAAAATCATATTATTAATCGATTATAATGGCACTATTATAACCTGGTCGATTTTAACTGATTTTTTTCTATGATCAATCGTAATCGGTTAAGAAACATCAAAATCTCAAAAGTTTGATTTTTTATGTGGAAAAATCAGGTTATAATTGTGCCATTATAATCGATTAATAATCTGATTTTTCTAATGTCTTTTTTTAAATGGGATAATTGAATTTTCTTTAATGAAGTTGCTAAAATCTAATTGTATACCTATAAAGAAAAGGTTACATTAAAATTCATATGAGTTCCTGTTAGTCGATAAAAGGATGTGGAATTTCAATGTTTTCTATATATATATATAGGCGTACTCATAATTGCATCTTTCATAAGGCTTAAAAAACCTCATTGTTCGTAATTGAATGACTAGCATGATCTACTTCTCTTTTCAAAAAAGAAAAAATTTTATTTATTTGTACAAATGATTTATTAGTAAGGATGACTTACATTTCAAGAGATTCATATAGTCTCTGAAGATATTTTAACTCTGCTAATATCTTTTTAAAAGTCTTTTCTGAAGCCCACTAATTCAAATATAAGATCAAAGGTAGTTGAAAAAAAGACGTTTTTTCTCAATCATATATTAGTAAATCCATAATTACACGAAGTACAGGATAAAACAAAATATCTATCAATAGTTATTATAAGATAAATTAAGTAATACAGAAAATGAAAAAGAAACAAAACAAATAATTTTGTGGAATTCACATATATTTTCGCAGAAAACAGTGAGTGTAAGGTTTAAACCGAAGTATCGCAGCTTTCTTCAGTTCTGAGACCCTAGCAACCCTATGACACGAAACTATACATTATTGGATATGTATCCATAGCAACTGTTACTCCACCCTTTCCTCATTACCGACCATTACAAACAAATTAACTATTTCGCTAATGAGAGAAATTGTGAGTTAATTAATTAATAACTTTTTAAAATACTTTCAAATATATTTTTAGTACTTATTAATATTTAGTATTTAAATATTCAATATTTGTTAATATTTTTCAGTATTTATTAACATTTCATATACGTTGTTTAAATATTATCTTTATTAAGTAGATAAAAATGATACATTCAAGTTGTATCAGACAAAAAAGCATTACTTTTGCAGGAGTTATTAAATATGGGGTTTTGATTAAAGAAAATTTCAGAGCGTACTTATTAAATATAAAAATTCTTACAACTTTCATTTATTCATTTATTCAATATTATTTTAATACGTTATTTTGAAACTTTAGATGATTTGTGATGAATTCATAACAGTCAGAGATTGTGAATTCCACATTTCAGGATTGAAGGAGCTGCACTGGCAAGGTTGTTTGACAACACCACCTTCATTATCAGAAGAGAAAATCGAAAACGACCCGAAACTTTGATCAATTTTGATTTTGCGAAAATTCAAATGAACTTTTCACTTTTTTCTCTCTATAATCTCTCTTTCTCTCCTCTCTTATCCTATTATTTTATCCTCTCCTTTCTCTGTATTTCAGTCAATCCATTACGTAGAAGTTCCATTGACATTCACCCAAATGCTCGATGGCAACAGGATGGCATCACTGTAGCTGGAGGAAATGGATTAGGTAGTGAATTGAATCAACTCTCTTACCCATGGGGTTTATATGTTGATGACGATCAAACAATCTATGTCGTTGATAAAGGCAATCATCGTATTATGGAATGGAAATGGAATGCAATCAGTGGTCAAGTAGTTGCCGGTGGAAACGGACAAGGAAAAAGGGATGATCAGTTGTCTAACCCATATGATGTGATTGTTGATAAAGAGAGAGATAGTCTCATCATCTGCGATTCTTCAAATAAAAGAGTGGTTCGATGGACTCGTCGGAATGGAATAAAGGGAGAAACAATAATCTCCAACATCAGCTGTTGGGGTTTGACAATGGACGAGAATGGGTCTCTCTATGTTGTTGACGATGATAGCAATGCAGTGCGACGATATCGAAGAGGAGAATCTAAAGGAAAAGTAGTTGCAGGTGGCAATGGAATTGGAAATCGTCTCGATCAATTCTCTCACCCACGATACGTATTCGTCGATCGAGATCATTCAGTATATGTGTCTGAGTGGGGAAATAACCGTGTGACTAAATGGATGGAACATGAAAAAACTGGGACTCTCGTAGCCGGTAAAGATGAATATGGAAGTAGTCTTACACAATTGCATGTACCTAAAGGAGTTGTTGTTGATCAATTGGGCACTATCTATGTGGTTGATGACGGAAACAATCGAGTCATGCGTTGGTTTAAAGAAGCCACACAAGGAAGTGTCATTGTTGGTGGAAACGGTGACGGAGAACAACTGAACCAATTCAAAGGACCCGTCGGCTTGTCATTCGATCGAGATGGCAATCTCTATGTTGTCGATTATGGAAATAATCGAGTACAAAAATTTAATATCAAATCCAATAAGTAAAAGACTAGGAAGACAAAAACAAAAACAATTTTTTTCTTATATTGCAAACCTCTTAATCATTGTATACACGTAATGTAAGCCTCGCTGAAATTCTTGTAAAATTATAATAAAATGTACTCTACTTATAAACAAAATATCTGACCGAATCCAGTATGACCCCATATCGTTTGTACGCAAGATATCCGAAACCTTGGAAATCTTGAAACATTTCGACATATTCTGTTCATTAAAAATGAATCAAACTCATTGAGAAACTCCGTTTTTCGATGTTCTTCATACTGGCAGACATAATCCAATGTCTAAAGATTCAATGGTTTTTTGCAAATCCTTGCTTTTTGCACTGATATCAGCACTATCGAAATGCAGCGGAAACATTTGAATCCTTGTAGACGATTGCTCCGGCAACAGTTTTCACCACTGAAAACGCCAAAGAATCCTTAGTTTCCTTGCAAATTCTAGTAATATCTGCTTACATCATAAACAAAGTATCCGATCAAATCCAGTCACACCTCACGCTGTTTCATCACAAGATGTCCGAAACCTTAGGAACATTGAAAAATTTCGACATATTCTATTCTTTAACGATCAATCAAAGTGGTTAAGGAATTTGATTTTTCAGGTTTCTGATGATCCCGGCGACATACTAATACCTGAAAAACCAATGGTTCTCTGGAAATCCTTGGTTTTGCATTAATCTTGACCGAAAAAAATGAAATGAAAGCCTTCAAATTCTTGGATTTCTTTAATTTGCCACCAATTCTGATCTGTTACAGTGTCATAGAATCATTGGAATCCTGGTTTTGCTTTGATTTCCAACAACTCCTGACTGTTCAAGACGTTAGACAACCATTGAAATCCTTGATTTCTTGATTCCCCTTCAATCCTACCAGAGATGAAACCGGTGTGGATTTTTGAAGACCGGTTGGTACACAATTTTTTCCAATAGAAATTCTATCTGTTGGATAGTGATGGTTGAGGTAATCGACTTCCACTGACGTTTTCATACGCATTCTGTACAAAATAGCATTAAGATCCTACAGTTTTGAGCTAGTTTATACAATAAAACCAGGAAAGAAAAAAGATAGATGGGTCTACCGATTACCAGCCGGTCTGGAATTCGTACCGGTCAGGGGCGGATCTACAGTGGTGCGGTCGGGGCGCCCGCCCCCTCCTTGGAAATTTATGTTACGTGCTAATTATTTTTTATTTTTTATGCGAGTTACAGAGACAAGAGTGCATTTCACAGTATTTTTGAGTTTACAGTGCTTGTATTCTGAAATTAGATTCGAGAGGAATACAATAACTTAGATATACATGTTGTTAATACGTTTATTTCTCTTATCAAATTTTTTTTTCTTTTATAATGAGACGTCTATTCATGTCATACAGATGACAAGCATTTGTGGAATAACAATGATAATCGACGGTTATGTCTTTAGCCCATTTGTGTTCATTGTTTCTCATATTGAAACAATCAACGATTATGACATTGGTCCATTTGAGCTCATTGTCTTAATGATTATTAAATATATGTGAAAAGTTGTAATTCATTGTTTTAAATCTAATGAAATGATGTCAATGAAAAAATTTAAAGATCTCTCTTCATTCGGCTTCACCTCCACCAGTCGTACAGGTGAAAAAGCGACAGTAACAGTTTTGAATGAAAACATAAACAGTAATACTGATACAAGTGAAGTAGCAACAAATATTTCAGTTGGTACTTCTGATTCGATTCTTGTTTCTTCGATCAACAATCATTTATCTCCAAATAAACAATCAGAAGCAACATTACCAGAAGCCACATCAAGTTTAGATTCGATGGAACTGAAAAATGATATTGGAAATTATATACATAATCGATTAAACTTATCGGATGAATTACGATACTTATTATTGACACAACATTTTGTTCCTGATGAAAAATTCAAGTGGCCTTTTGTTCAACGCAAGACAAACAATACTATTGAAAATCGATTTTTACGTCTACATCACTTAAATGACAACAAACCATGGCTTGTTTACTCACCGTCGAAGAGTGGCCTTTTTTGTGTACCTTGTGTTTTATTTGCCAAAGCAGCTGGTAATAATCACTTGGGTTCTTTTGTTCTTTCTCCATGTCAACAATATGGTAAATTATTAGGCGGCGATGGACAAATAATTAGACACAAGTTAAAAAATTATCACAATGATAGCATCCTGGATGCTGAACGATTTATTTCTGTATATGAAAATAAGTGCGATAGCGTCGTTGATTTATTAGTGAACAAACAGAAGCAAGAAAAAATTGAAAATCGAAAACGTTTAGTACCTATTATTAAAACAATTATACTCTGTGGTCACAACAATATTCCATTACGAGGACACAGAGATGATGGTAATTTAAATATCGATTCTATTGTTAGCGGTGAAGGTAAAGTAAACATTCTAGTGTTTTTAATATAAATATTAATTCTAGGTAATTTTCGTTCATTACTTCGCTATCGAATTGATGCTGGTGATTCAATATTAGAAAGCCATCTATCAACAGCTAGCAAAACTGCCACATACATCTCGAAAACAACACAAAACGAATTAATCGAAATTTGTGGTGACTTAATTCGAGAACAAATACTTGCTGAAGTAAAGCATGCCACATTCTTCACTGTAATCGGCGATGAAACTACTGATGTTAACACTATCGAACAATTTACATTTTGTCTTCGTTACGTATTTCAAAATAAAGTTCACGAAAAATTTATTAGTTTTTTACCAGCTGAAGATCGAACTGGTGAAGGTTTGGCCCGGTTGATTCTTGAAGAAATGAAAAATCTTGGTCTTAATCCGAATTTCATGGTAGGCCAGGCGTATGATGGATGTTCCGCGATGTCTGGAAAATTTAATGGTAAGCTTTTCGCTGGCAATTTATTTTAATTTACTGTTTTTTAACCTTTACATCTAACTCTGATATCTTCTTGTTTTATTTTTTAGGATGTCATGCACATATTAAAAAATTATTTCCAACAGCACTTTATCTTCAGTGTGCATCACATAGTCTTAACTTGGCCATATCAGACTCGTGTTTTATTATTATTATTCAAAATTGCATTGGTTCTATAACGGAAATCTACAATTATTTCAATTCGTCATCGAAACGAACATTATATCTCAAACAGATAATAAACAATTCAAATAAAAAAAAATTAGCAAGTGTTTGTGATACAAGATGGGTGGAAAGGCATGATGCTGTGATTACATTTGGACAATTGTACCCGTTCATTATGACTTGTTTTGAAAAAATTATCGAAGAAGAAACAGGTAAAAATCAAGCATTAGCATTTAACTATTTAAAAAATATTCAAAGTTCTTGTTTTATTATTTCATTATGCATATTAAAAAAATGTTTATCTATGACTTTGCCTATTGCTGCTGGATTACAAGCACCAGACAATGACATTATGGATTGCAAACGTTTAGTAGACGACGTCTTGTTCATGTTCAAACAAATGAGAAATGAAAAATTGAATGAAGAATATGGTGAAATACTTTCTGAAGTCAAACAATTGTGTGAACTATCAGGTAGGAGAACTGTTCTCATGAAACCATCAAACGTTCGAGGAATAAAACAGTATATATAATTGGTTTAATCTTATACGAAGAAACAGTAATTGCCAATGCAATTCAACAATCGATCAATTCAATTGAATTCTGAATTGAATTCATCAAGTTCTCCATTAAATTGACCAGATCTATCAAGACGTCAGAAATACGAGCTTAACTTCAGTGTTGTGATTTCGAATTTCTTTCAGGTACTCAATTGACGGTAATGCGAGGAGTTGGTCGACAAATGTATCGGCCAAATGCACCAGCACAAACACCGGAAGAATATTATCGAGTCAACTTATTTATTCCTATCATGGATCATTTCATTGTATCTTTAACTAACCGATTTAGTGCTCATCAATGGATGGCTTATAATGTGTCGCTCCTTATTCCATCAATGATTGAACATAAGTCTTTCGATGATTTGAAAGACTCTATTATTTTTTATGAAGCTTATTTACCATCACCACATTTAATTAAAGAAGAATTTCAATTATACAAACGAAAATGGCTCAATGAGGCACCAGAAGATCGCCCGAACAATGCTATTGATGCTTATGTTCGATGCAACGGTACCTTCTTTCCGAATATCAAAGTTCTTTTACAAATTTATGCCACGTTGCCAGTGACAACTGCCACAGGCGAGCGAAGCTTTTCAACATTAAAACTGGTAAAAACATATCTTCGAAGTACCATGAGTGCAAATCGTTTAAATGGACTTGCAATGATGTATGTGCATCCAATGATTAACATTGATATTGAACAAGTCATCGACAAGTTCTCAAAGCGAAAGAATAGAAAGCTGGACTTTGTTGTATAATTTATTTAATGGTTGTTGTTTCTAAGTTGTTCTTATTTCTAAGTCCTTTTTTGTTGCAATAGATCATAGCATTTTATGAATCATATAAATATGAACAGATGATAATAGAAAATCTTAGGAAAATCATCACGAATAAAGTCCACAACTTGATTGTATCCGCCCCCTCCTTCAAAATTTCCTGGATCCGCCACTGGTACCGGTACTGGACAGGACCGAACCGGCTGGTAACCGGGACCGAGTGTGGGTGTGAGTGTGGATGTGAGGTGCGGATGTATGCGTGTGGGTGTGGGTGAAGAGAAGACTAAGAGCCACACCCACAACCAAACCCACACCTGCGTCCACACCCCACACCCACACCCACACCCTTAAAAATTAAATGCTACGTAATGTTTTTTCTACAGAGAAAACAGCCTAAATTATTATATTTCGGTTGAAAGTCTTAGCTTTCAACAGTGCTTTTGAAGTCTGTATAGGAATAAAAACTTGATGTATTTTTCTATTATGACAAAAAAAGAACATGAATCAACAAAATTCAATACATAGGGAAATGGAATGAGAAAACTTTTTGGATAAGACTTTTGGAATGTCCGGTATTTGAATGTGCATCTTTGAAAATAGAAAATCTGTAGTTGAAAGTAGCATAGTCTTTTTCTAAAGACATTGTATTTCATTTTTTTTCATCAAATATGCGGTACACCATAGACAACTGGCCTGGCACTATTCTTTCCAAACTGGTGACAAACGAAAGAGATTCTAAATCACATTATAGAAGCTATAATTTAGATAATTAAAGAAACCAAATTTTCTCTATATTAGAGTAAAATCAGAATTTCGATCACATTCTGGAATCATGCGAATAAAAAAAATAAACTTCTAATTTGAATGAAGTTGAATAGTTAGAATTTGAATACAAAATTGTAATTCACCTACATGAGATACAATGTAATAGATAAAGCTAGAAGTTATTGCTTTCTATTCAGGTTAAGTCACTGTCATTATTATTTTTATTACAGTATTTATTTTTTAAGCAAAAATAGTCAAAAAAATCAGAATAGACAAAGTTAATTTTTATTTGGTAACACCTTTGTAACGAAACAATATGTGTAATCTATGAAATATTAATCTGAAAATTTATGGATATTTATACAAATTTCTTTTTCTTCAATGATACCTTCTAGACGAAATGTTTTCAATTTTTTTACATTCATATCGTTAATAATAACAAACACTTGAACATATATATGACAACCTAGTGGCTTTTCTTACGCTTCTCACTAAAAGAGTTTATAGTACTCTGGATTATTGTAAGAACATTTCTAGATTGACTACTTAGAAAATTACTTCCTACTATTACTTTATTTTTCGGAATATTATAATGAAGCTGCGTACAGTGCTAATTGATACAAGGGTGTGAGTGTGGGTGCCGGTCTTCTCTTCGCCTACACCCACACCTACACCCAAACCATATAAAAAAAGCAACTGTGCAAAATAAGCTTCCTTTTTAATTTTTGACTTGTATCTCAGTGATTGCTTCAGGGATATCACAAAGTGGTCAAAATGGGAAAATCAGGCTACGCCTAGTACATGGAGACTGTAATGTTCTTTGAACGAGACGAGTCACCCTCTGATAGGCTCCATGATCACAACATTTCTGAGTTTCACTCTGAAGAATACACAAGAGTTAGGTAGTCAAGATGTTTTCCTTTTATGTTCTTCTACGTATTATGAGGATAAATATTCTTACAAAATTCGGAGAAAAGAACATGACTAACCTACTATTTAGTATAAAGATTAATTTAAAGATGTATATAGAAATTATAGAGAGTCACAGACAATAATCGAAACATACCTCATTTGTTCATACCATGTTTCTCAAGAAGGATGCTAGTGATAGTTAGTTTACACATCTGAAGTTATCTTGATATTTTCCATTTTAACACTACTATATTGATAAAATATCCCTCGATTTGCAAAGTTCCTGCTGAACAAATGAATAATGGTCACAGCAACAAAGAGAAAAGCAAATCAGCACAAATTTTATTTGAGGTGTGGATCTTTTGTTCACCCACTTCCATCCACACCCACAAATATATCCTTTTACCAAGGACATGATCATCAACCTTTTAGTATTGAGATAGAACTCCGATGTAATCCTTCTTATACTATGTTAAAACTAAAATAGAATAAACTTTTGAAGTTAGAGAATAAGAATTATTTTAAAAGGCTTTTACTTCTGCATCTCTACTTTTGTTAAAAAAACTTGCTTATTGTTCTATCCTATTGAAATGAAGCGTTTTTCTTCTGATTTATCCCGCAATTGAAGAGACAAAATCTATCTATTTTGTTAAGATTAGACACAATTATTTATTCATTTTGACAAATAATAGAAGTTCTAATAAAATTAAAATAACTTTTCATATTTTAAATTGAACTATCAAATGATGAACTTGTTTGTTATGCTCAAATTGAACGTTTCGTTCTAGCCAAAACATTGTTGAGAAATTACTCTGCAGTTCAGTGAGTATTGTAAGAGTATCAGCATAATAATCGAAGAAAATTAATTCAAATGTTTGTAACTTAAAACAATTTTCTGCTAATAGCATTTCCCATTTGTTTCCATTGGCAAGGAAATAACTACATGTAAGTCTCAATTGATTTAAATTTGAAACTTGTTTTAGGATAAACTGAACATCTTCAAAGGTCCAATCCCGATCTAATTGTAAATTCAAGTAAACACAGTTTGACAAAGCAGAGTTTAATGATAGTCTTGTTACTGTTGTTGTTCCGTCAAAATCAGTAAATAACCAATTTGTCTTAATCGATTTAATGTGCGGTATACATGGAAGCAGCTGAACAAATTCGTCGTGATAAAGACAAGGAAGAGTTAGAGATTGTAACATTGTTTGTTTCGTTGCTGTTGGTAAGAAGAGCATAGCACGATTATTTTTACTTCGAAAAACAAAATGTTTCAGAGAATGAAAAACGCTATTCTCAACGAACATTAGTTCAAGTAGTCGTTTCAAACATTTATCATGATGTGCGATGCCTCCCACTTCAATATGTAAGCACTCAAAATGTGGCAAAATTGATAGTTGTTCTAAGAGTAGAATTGAACAATCGCTCATCAATGCACCTAAATAGACCAATGAAAGACATTGGAGTTGACTGAATGTATTAATCGGCCATAGAGTAAAGAATTCTTCAATTTGAAATTCTTTATAGAATTTCATCGATTTCACGTTCGCACGATTGTTGATTGACGGAAGGATTACACCGGAAGAAAGCTCATAGTTTTCCTTTGTTGCAATCTTCAAATACAGTGGAGTACTTTCATAAAGTATTGCAGTTATTTCTGAGTTTAGGTTGTCAAACATAAGATACAGTTCAATTGCATCAAAGAATTTGAAAACCTCACACCACAACTCAGTTGGAAAGATTTCAATTGTACTAGAAAGATTTGTGTCTGACATTCTGCCTGCAAAATCTAAAATAAATGAGGTAAAGAAATTACATATATAACAGATTAGTTCCGTTTAAATTCAACAAAATTCTGACTTACTACCTCAAACGTACATAGAATCCTGTAAGAATGATGTTATTCACTTAAACAAGCAATCCTTCACGTAAAAAAGAAATATTTTTTTAGAAGTATGTTTTGAAAATATCAAACACTTCTGAAAGAAAAAAAAAGGAGAGAGAAAAGAACACTACACGATGTACTTTCGCAATGAGAACGTAAGTTTCGACATTACGATTGCTATGTGTCATTAATATTCTTACTCATTTCACAGAACAGATAAGACAAAGAAAAAAAAATGAAATCAAACAGACGACACAACCGGCTATGCTCAGTTATGCATTTAACTTCATCTTGAAAAAATTTAGCTTATCATATATAAAAAGTGTACTTTAAACCAAATATCATTTATTTATCGAGAGAGAACAAATACAACAAAACTATACTACATTCGATCTATGTTCATACTTCCGACAAAAAAGATTAAAGTAGATGACCATCAAAGAGATGTTTATTATTGATTCTACTTAAGTGTGACCATTGTTCTATTTCAATATTAAGAAGATTCTGTTGAGGAAAATTAATATTCTTTTTTTTGAAAGTACACAACAATGATGAAAAAGTTTCATGGTTCATAGGTTTAACATATGACACAGTTTTCTTCGTAACCATTTCTAATTTTATGTTAAAATGACGAATCGTATCTATATTATTGCATTCGAATCTTTCTTCGCAGTATTCGATGATAATTAAAAGAGCATATTTCTCAAATAAATTGCATGATTTTCACATTGGAAGTGATTGATTGTTTGCCTTAGATACAGAAATCATCCTACGTTCTTGCACACATACTTGAGAAGCGAAAAAAAATCGATGACTCATACAAAAAACATTGTATTGTCTATGAACATATAATATATAAATGTGTCGACAGCTTTAGTACAAAGTTTTGCAAGCGCTGTGAAAAAAAACTATTAAACAAAATTAACAATCATGATTAAAATACAGTATCATAAAGAAGATTTAATACTGATTAAAGAATTGTTCCCAGAGACCTTCGCAACTTCTTTGATGAGGATAATGTTTCACATTGCCAAAACGCATCGGATGTAATTCCATATAATTTCCAATGACTTTATCCAAATCTAATTCTCGAAAATGTGGCCATTTAATATTTGATACATGATTTAAATTTGACAAACCAGATAAGTTTATTGGTAATGGGTTCCTGAAGAAAAGGGAAATTATAAGAACATATTGTATAGAGCGTAAAAGATACATAGCAAGCCTCTTATAAAACTTATAGTGTCTGTGAAAAAGAAGTTAATATCTTCTTTCTATAGCAAAATTTTTCTTTTGAGATGTGGTTCTCCTAAAGATGTTTCAGTTTTCATTCATGAATGAGAAACGTCTCTTTCATATCATTATATGCAAAATGATGAAAAAATGAGTATTGTCAAGCATTTACTCTGTTTTAGCAAAATTTGTCCAAATATTAATCATTAATAAGCTAAAGTAATAATCAATCCATGAGTATTGTTCAGGATATCGTAATGGTAATCCAAAAATAAATATCAATTCATCTCCATGACAAACACCCATCCAACCACGACAATTTTCAATGAATGGAATAGTTGGTTTATGTGTTAACTGATAAGAATAAACATGATGATGTTTTGACAATCGGGCATAATTTCTAGCAAGATAATATGTTGGACATGTTAAACGAAAATCACCTATAGCAGTAGCAACAGCACTTTTAAGACCATCAACATCATTTTCATTGATATGAGATAAATAAAAGTTCGAAATTAAATTGTTATCTATTTCATTGTAATTAATTAATTTATGAATTGTTTCCATTGCATTTTGTTTCGTAAAATTAAGATATTGATCACTTTTAATTAAATCTGTTAAATAAAATGAACCTTCATCTTTAACAGTTCCAAATAACAGATCAATATTTTTATTCAGATTTCCAGTTTGAAATACATTTGCCAATGACTCAGAAGGCATGAAATTATCCCATACACTTCCATTTGAATAAATTGGAAAAAATTTCTCATTTTTTAACGTATAATTAACAATTGATTTAGGATGAATATTTCTTAAACAATTTAACCATTGATCATGATTTTGAGAACAATTGAATGCTTTACTCATCTTAATAGCTAATTCCAAATTGTTTTCTTTAGTGGCATTCTTCCGATGTAAATATTGATATTTATAAATACTGCCTGATTGTAATATAGCACGATGAAATAACTTATTTGATAATGGAGATACAATATGTGCTGCTACGGATGTACTTCCTGCACTTTCTCCAAATATTGTGACACTATTTGGATCACCACCGAATGATTGAATATTTTTTTGAATCCATTGTAATGCTAAATTCTGATCATACCAACCGACATTACCAGGTGCTGTTTCATTATTGCCATATAAAAATCCAAATGCATCCAATCTATAATTAGCTGATACAAATACAATATCACCTAATGCTGCTAATACTGAACCATTATAGCCATCTCTATCGATATAACCTTGTGTAAAATATCCACCATAAATCCAAAACATAACTGGTTTAAGTGTTTGATTTTCCTTGTTAACAGGTGTCCAAATATTAAGGTATAAACAATCTTCGCTCTCTTGTACTTCAGGCGGTGCTTTTGATTTTGTTCGATAACAAGCTATACGAGGATTTGTAGCGTTCCATATCCCATTCCAAGGTTGTGTTGGGCGTGGTTTAGAAAAACGAAATTCATTAATTGGTGGTAGACCAAATGGGATACCAAGAAATTCATTGACATGTTTAGATAACACGTCAATTTGGTTACCACTTACTTTTCCAAGTGGCGTTTCGACAATGATGCAATTGTATTGATTCAAGATAGTGATAAAATAAAGTAGAATACCATTTATGAACAGCATTTTCTAGAAATATATCAACTCGTAGTGTTTAACTAAAAATAAAAATGTTATTCATAAACTCATTGTGACGATTTTTAGATAGATAAAAAGAGCTAGCACTGATGTAACTACGCTTCATTGTATTTCTTCTTATCAAGAATCGCATTGCTTTCATACAAAACATAGACTTATATACTGAACAGAGGTCGAAAACGAACCGATCCGAACCGAACTATAACGGTTCGG
>CAJNOL010004217.1:248-16789 GCA_905250125.1 Rotaria sordida | reverse complement strand
ACGTATTATTTTTGTTTTAACATAATCGTTAATTACGAAACGCATATCATTTATTGTTTGTATTTCATTCTAAAGTTGAATGAAAAAAAAAATGTTTTTATTCAATCAACAGAATTCCACTTACATATGCTGTTATAATACATTCGTTTTGTTGTTCTTGTACATTGATAGATACTGAGGGTGTGGGTGTGGGTGTGGGTGGGTGCGGGTGGGTGTGGGTGTGGGTGTGGGTGTGGCTGTGGGTGTGGCTGTGGGTGTCGGTGTCGGTGTGGGTGGGTGTGGGTGTGGAAAGAGAAGAAGGACACCCACACCCATACCCACCCACACCCACACCCACACCCACCCACACCCACACCCACACCCACCCACACCCACACCCACACCCACACACCCACACCCTACCTATCTCACACTGATTGATTATAGTCTCAAGTTGTTCATATCGTTCTTGGAGACGCTCGTTCTTAGTGATGAGTTCGACAAGCACAGGTCGAACTTGTTCGTACGGATAGGAAACAATGTGCTGCTTCAGTTCATCAGCTGATTCCATCCATGGACACTTGATGTCAGAAGTTGAACAGGTAACGATCACTTTCGAGCATAGCTTTTTGTTGTGCTCATTGAAAGTGTCCCACTGAATATTCATATGTCCACAATTATTACATTTGACAAGTAGATAATCTAGCATCGTTTATAGAGTTGAATCTGCGGGTATCAAATCGTTGATTGACAATTTTTTTTGTGTTGCATTTTGTACACGCTCTTGAATGACTCTCGAGATTGGACTCGATGCATGTGCGACAGAATGTTTGGTCACACGAAGTCAATACTACCGGATCGATAAGTGGACGTTTGCAACATTTACATATGCGTTCTTCATCAATGGACGGCTCGTTCATATATGTATAATTGCTGCTTGCCATTCGTCTATCTAGTATGTAAGAATATTAAGATCGCATCTTTTTAAATGTTATTTTGTATTCAGGTCAAAAAAGACTTATTAAATATCCAAAAAGCTTTATTCTATTGTTAGGTGATTGCTCCAAATGTTAAACATAATTAATAATTGTCAACAATTGTTCGACAACAATTCTATGACGAAGATTTAATATTCTTCTTATGAAATATTCATTGGTCAGTTAATTCAGTTGATTTTAATTGATTTATTTCCTATCTATACAATGAATTAATTAACGTAATCAACTAGGATAATCTATCGTTAACGTCAAGACTTATTGACAAATCAGTATGTCATCTCAAATAAATAAAATAAGAATTTATTCGAGAAAATATTTCTCATTTTAATAAAGATTAATCTCAATCAATTTATATAATTTACTACATTGGTTTGTTTATATGTTTGATTGGATTCTGACTATGGAAAACTGTTGAATAGCTTCGGATTCGACAGAGTGATTTTCTTTTGTTCACAGATAAGTATTATCTGATATCTATCGACATCTATATTGAGGAATGAAATGAGAATGATCGTAGAGATAATCATGTACGCATCATGGGACCAAAGAAAGAAAGTGTATGCAAGGTGAGCCAAATGTTCATTCGTAACATAGAATTTTTTAGTAATAGTTTTCCTTATCTTCATATGAAGAAAATTATCTGATGGTGCTCAAACTTAAACTCAAAGGTTTAAATGAAAAATCTTTTTGTTTTATTCGTTTCTTAATTTTTCAGTTCATAAAAAAAGAATTGAAAATCAAACAAAAATGATCTTATGTATATAGAGTACATGCCATAATAATTAGTATATTTATGTTCTTCGTATAGGTCGTTTACGACAGTAGTTGTTTGATCTGGAGATTAGAGAATATTTTCAACAACTACTCAAATCGAAGTTAGAATTGAGCTTTTTTAAATAACTGTTAGGTAGCGTTGATCAACTGTCTGATCTCCTCAATTGATTATGTGATTTGCAAACAAATCCTATTCCAAACGTGTCAAAAAAAAAAGATCAAACATTTCTGTAAAACAGTGATATCTCGGTCGTTAGTTTTCTGGGAGACATCTATCAACAATTAGAATTTTGACAAGAGACACAGTGACATTTACTCAATTCTTTGATTTTCAGGCTTGCAAGATTCTTGGTTTCTAGAATACTTCATGAAGTAAAGTTTCGTCCCTTTATCCTATGCAAAAAATCGCTAATAGAACGTATGCAATAAGTGATACTATTGATGAGAGGGAGACGCCTATTGTCTAAGGACTGATCCAAAGAATTTTCAAAACACTATGAAGTCCAACAAAAGGAAGTAAAACAGCGAAATCAACGTCTCTACGAAGATGTTGAGAAAAAATCGCTAAGAAAAGCACTATAGAATCAATATCTAACATGATACGGCTACATTCTCTGTCTCTGTAATCTGTTAATACAACTTTCTACGTTCAAACTTCATTTTTGAGAACATTCAAAAATCCGTGCATAGCTCCTAACCTATGAACCTTATAAAAATTCCGATCCTAGTTTCGGAAAGAGCACAAAATTTTGATTCTAACTCAATGTTTTTTTAAATTTCTGGTGACGATTTGAATCGATGGAAAAGGTGAAGAAACATATTGTCTCCAAGCTTTCAGTTCTCTCTTTATTGTTTGATATACATATATTCATATATAGAAGAAGTGCAATGCCCCGTGCTATTGGTTTAACCCTTTACCCCCCCCCCCCCATTGGCAATTGGAATTGCCATTTTGTAGAATGATTGCAGAAAATAAAGAAAGCATGGGATTCGAAAACGATAAGGACATTCTTTGTAGTGAACTTTATGAGCTATCGATTAGTAAAAAGAATAATTTTTTTCGTGGCTCTGTCTTTGAAATATTGGACCAACAAAATCGATAATTTTGTAAAAAATGAAAAAAACCGAATTTTTCAAAATAAATCGTCCTGTACTAACAGTAAATAAAGATCTTTTGGAATTTCTATGTGATATAAATTGATGAAAGTGTCTACTAAGGAGTTAGATATGTTTCGAATGCATCGCGATAAGCTGACCAATTGCACACACTAATGCACATTATTGACCAAGGAACCATTATGAGGCATCTTTAGGGCAATTAAGAGAAATGGTAATATATGTATTATAAACCTCAGCTCATGAGAAGTTAGAATAGTATTTATTTTGAATTAAATACATTCAGAAGTTATAAAACGGCTCAAAGCAAGTTAGATGCCTATTTAAGAAAATGTGCTAAAAATACATGTATTCTTTCGACATTAATTTTTATTGGTTTATTCCCTCCGCTTTCCATTATTCCAATAACATGGGATAGATGTTACTTTTGCTCATTCAATAATGTAGTCAAAGAAAACCAAACCAACACTTAATATGTCGTTCCATCCTCTCATTCCATCACAGGGTTAACCGATCAATTAAATGGTCCTACACAAAGAGGTAGACATTCGGTGAATCAGGCCACACAATTGTCACACTAGGTACGCTAGTACTCTATTTATATAGTTATTCTATCGGTGGCTCTTCTGGAACCGCTGTGGGGGGGGGGGGGGGGGGTAAAGGGTTAATGAGTGGTAGTTCATTAGATGGTCTTGATATTGCTTGTGTAGATTTTTCTTCGATTGGTAATTGTCCAACAGAAAAATGGACATTTAATATTGTTCATGCTGAAACTATACCTTATTCATCTGAATGGATAAAAAAATTATCCACAGCAATTAATTTAGATGCTCGATCTTATCTTCTTTTACATACATCGTATGGTCATTATTTAGGTCAATGTATAAATAATTTTATTACTAAATATAATCTTAAATTAGATGATATTGATCTTATTGCATCTCATGGTCATACTATATTTCATGAACCATGGAATAGTATGACTGGACAAATTGGAGATGGTTCAGCAATATGTGCTGAAACTGGTTTATTAGTTGTAAATGATTTACGTTCAATGGATATTGCATATGGTGGTCAAGGTGCACCAATTGTACCTATTGGTGAAATATATTTATTTAATGAATATCGTCTTTTATTAAATCTTGGTGGAATTGCTAATATAGCTGATCGAAAATATCGAATTGCATTTGATATATGTCCAGCTAATCGTATATTAAATAAACTTGTAAAAGAATATTTAAATAAAGAATATGATGAAAATGGTACATATTCATCTCAAGGTCAAATAAATGAAATTTTATTAAATAAACTTAATCAATTAGATTATTATAAAAAATTATATCCAAAATCTTTATCAAATTCATTTGGTCTTGATATTATTTATCCATTATTAGAATATGATAAATTAAATATTTATGATATTTTACGTACTTATATTGAACATATAGTTCAACAAATTAGTAATTCAATAGATATGATAATTGAAAATGAAAAGCAAGATAAATCTACATATGTCAATTGTAAAATGTTAATAACAGGAGGTGGTACACATAATAAATTTTTATTTCAATGTTTAAAAAATAAACCTACAGAAAATTTTGGTATTGAAATTGAATATCCTGATATAAATGTTATTGATTTTAAAGAAGCATTAATTATGACATTCATTGGTTTATTACGTATACAAAGAAAACCAAATGTTTTGGCTTCAGTAACTGGACAAAAATTGATACGATCGGTGGAGCTGTTTGGAGTAATTAATCATTTTACATTTGATTATAGCAAAAAAAAATGTTGTTTTTTTTTTGATTGAAATAAAAAGAATGTCTCATTCCTATTGCTTTAAATCATAATTGAAAATATAGAAATCTATGTTTAGTTACGAAAAGTTAAGATTGTAAGAAAAAACTTCGAGGTCAGTAATTCCGGCATTCGGATCCTTGAATTTCCTATCGGGAAGCAGAAATCTGATGATCGAATTTTTCTAGTTCCAAACGATGGTTCATATTTCTTGAATTGTTCCATTGTTTTAACTCCTGTCGATAGCTCAATTCACTGTTGAGTTATTGCAAAACTTATCACAGCCATCACCATTCTTCGAATAAAAGATCGTCATCATAGTGTTTCAATCGATTCATTCTCGAATCACAGTTGTTCATCGCGATCTGAGACAAGAGTTCACCGAGTTAGTCTGGATCAGAAAATTTTGAACCCGACGAGCTCTAAATAAGACTCTATGAATCTCATAGATTAGCAATAAGGTTTTCAGTCGCGATGAATATCTTCACTTCGAACCATTCACTTCAAAATTTGTGATCTGTTGAACTCTAGATGAATCGTATCATGTTAAAAGAATATCACAACTAATCATATGAAAAATGTTTTTTATCAGTTAATAGATAATTGTCAGAGAATTATTGAAATATTTCATTCTAGATAAATATCAAAAATGCTCTGGAGAATTTTTCATCGTTCTATTTCGACAACAACGACTAGTCGTTCAAAAAGTTTTACATATCCACAACATATTCATCGTTCACCAACAGCAATACTCGAATCATTAAATTCATGTGCTCAAACAGATGGTGGAAATCCTGCTTATCTATTTATGGATGATCCATATTTAATTCCAACATCAGCACATGAAAAACGACAATTATCATTATCAAAAGCATCAGGTAAAAAAGCAGCTCGATGGATTATGGATCGATATTCTTATGCATTTTTTTATGATGTTGCTGTACCATCAATACCATCATATTTTCCAAATTATACATTTGATGAAAAAGAATTTATTGAACCAAATGAAACGACTTTATATAAATTAATGAATTGGAATAAAATTATAAAAGCTTATGAAATTTATAAAAAATGTTTAGATTATAAAATTAATATATCTGATGCATGTAAATATGCTTTATTTGATTTATTATGTATTTATAATAGTGATAATCCTATGGAAATTTTGCTACCAGAAGAAGATTGGTATAGAAGAGAATTAAATGAAACAAATCAATCAGGTAAAATATAAGAACTTGAATCATTAACATAACAGTAATAAAAAAAAAAGAATTAAGGAGGGGATCCCCTTTAGAAAATCGGATTTTTCAAAAACAAAATATCGAAGTTGAGTTTTTATCACAGAAAAATGTAGTGAAGCTTCCTTTTTCAGAATACATCTGGGTACAATCGATGTTTTTTGTTTTTGTTTTCAAGGGCTAAGTCAGAGCTAACTTTTCATCGGACGGATTTTTGATACTTGATTTCTGGACTGAGAAAAGTGGGATTTATTGTCAACAGAGTCATCTTTTTCTTTGCTTATTTTGAACATCATGTCCATTAAAATGCTTATAAAAAATGAATGGAAAGGAATTTCAAAATTCCGTCCGATAAAAAGTTGCACACAGAGGTTAGCTTTAATTTGAAACCAGTCCGACCTCTGTAGGCCTTATAACGATGGAGTTATTTCGATTGTTTTGAAAGGTAGGAAAACAAGCCGGAAGTTCGGTTTAGTAGGGTATATCAGACTGAAATTTTTATCACAAGCATTTCTCACTAGGACCAATCGTTCCTGTAAATTTTGACCTAAATGTTCCGTTCTTAGTGGGAAATCAATTCTGAGGGGGGGAAGGCCTTTAATTCGATGAAAAGAATTCTAGTATTAAATCATCAATAGTAAAACAATGAATATAAGACTATTTCGATCATAATTTCCTTTAAGATAATGTTTTTATTTTTGTTTAAGGTTTAATTCAACGAACTTGGAAAGATAATGGTTTAGCTAAACAAATGTTTGAAGAATTAAAACTTACAGCAACATCCGAACAGAAAATTCGTCTTTATAATTCATTTGCTAGTGGTTTATTTAAATATAATCATGCTGAAAAAGCTATGTTAATTATTGATGAAATGAAACAAAATAATATTTCACTTGATTTAATAACATATAATTATCTTCTTCGTTCAACTAGTTTAATAAAAGGAACATATGATACACGTTGGCAATTTATAATTGAATATTTAAATGAAATGAAACAAAATTCTATTCAACCAAATTTACGTACATTTAATTCAATATTTTATACATTAAGACGTTGTTCATTATATGAACGTGGTCCAACATTAGCATTATCTTTATTAAATGAAATGCGACAATATGGTATTGAACCATCACTTGGTACATGGGCACATATTATTATGATTTTTTATCCAAATGATCAAATTGGTTATGAAACAAAAATTTTACCACAAATTATGGATGAATTAGAAAAACAATATGAATTAAATGGAAATCAATTTCAATGGAGAGATATTGATGATAGAGAATTCTTTGCTAATGCTATGTTTAAAGCTACAGTCAATTGTCGAGAAGTTGATTTAGGTATGTGTTTTTTTTTTCTTTACAAACTAATACATCAAAGATATATCCAAACAAAGAATAGATCTTTCTGAGTTATCCAAAAAACTTTGATGAAGCAGGAGTACTGTAGTTTCCTGCTGGAAAATTGTCAAGTGTTGAAAGCAGAAATATGATGTCTAGGTTAGAAATGTCCGGGATCAAGTATTTGGGTATCGATCCCGGTAAATTATTTTCTAGTGGTTCCAGTTATAGGCTTGGTAAATCTAATCTGGTGTTGATCTCGGTAATTTTAGTTTTTCGAGTGCCGATCTATAGAAAATTATTGTAGAACTTGTTCCTACTACTTCTAAAATAATTCTTGATAGGGTTTATAGGATAATTCGCTTAAAACTATAGAATATTTAATTATAATCTTCAGCTCCTGTTGAGACACACTTTTTTCTCGTTATTCGAGTCTCGATGATTGGGAGTAAAGTTGGTCAGACATATCTCTAGTCTAGATTCAATGACTGGCTTTTTTTTTGCTTCCGGCGAGAAGTGGACATTGACAATGACGAAATCTATGCGACGAATTGTAATGTTCAAGATTCGACTTTTCTCCAGGATTTACGTTCGAAGTACTCTAAATTACTATTTGAAGAGAACTAAAATATTATGCATACAGAAAAGGAGAAATAAAGCTTCTCGTCCAAGATTTGAATATCACATTTTTAAATTCCAAGACTATTTTTAAAAAAAATAACATTTATCAGTTCAGAATATCGGAAGAATGAGGACAATAATAGTGTTCGTATTTACTTTCAACATAAGTTAGTATATACGCCATGGCTATAGAAGATGTTAACACTCCGAAAAAACAATTTCATACTTCAGAAAACTCAAAATACTGGTTCCCAAACATTTTTTTATCTAAATGGTGATAAAAACAATCTCGGAAATGTTCCATGACTTTCCCCAAGTCAAAAATGTTACCATCTGAAATGCTTTGAGAATTTTCAAAGGTTCAGAAATCTTTCTAACATAAAAATGGCCAAAAACTCGTTTTTCTCACAGTACGAAATCTATATAAGGTGCACCAAGGGCAAAACGTAAGCAAAAAAAAAGTTTTTTTGTTTTTCACATCATTTGATAGAGCTTGTCGAGCTGATTCCGAATATGTATATTTTATTATGTTTTGATCAAGTTTTGGATCTGAAACATTGAAAATACTATAAAAAATTGAAAAGGAAAAAAAAATCATTGTTTTGGAAGAAAACGTGAAATTTTGCTCCTTTCCACTAAATATAGGCTTTCAAAACTGCTTTATTCAGATTCAGCATGTCAAACTGAGTGTTAAAATGTAGCCTCAAACAAATTTTAACATAGTCAGAATTTTTCATGAGATCAACTAGGATGAAAAAGTGACTCATAGACACTCATATCTTGTAAACCTATCTAGTCTTTTGTTTGAAAACATTTTCTAAATATTTATACACCAATCGAATCGTCATTCGACAAGGAAAAAAAGTACATATGGGTTTTAAGAAATTTTGTTCTCCGCCTGAGATATGGAGTATTTACTAAATCATTAACGATCAGGCTAAATTTGACCCCTGAATTGCCATTTTTGGCACCAAAACTCAATCAGAATGCAATATAAATACCATATTCGGAATCAGCATAAAAATTTGACTCGAATGTGATAGAAACTAATCATTTCGGAACACTTTTTTTTTTTAATTTTCGACAATAACAACCTACCAAAGATTTCCATCAGAAAACGAAAGTCGTCCGAATGATTAGAAACCCATCATATTCGACTCAGATTTTTATGCTGATTCCGAATATGGTATTTATATTGCATTCTGATTGAGTTTTGGTGCCAAAAATGGCAATTCAGGGGTCAAATTTAGCCTGATCGTTAATGATTTAGTAAATACTCCATATCTCAGGCGGAGAACAAAATTTCTTAAAACCCATATGTACTTTTTTTCCTTGTCGAATGACGATTTGATTGGTGTACAAATATTTAGAAAATTTTTTCAAACAAAAGACTAGATAGGTTTACAAGAGATGAGTGTCTATGAGTCACTTTTTCATCCTAATTGATCTCATGAAAAATTCTGACTATGTTAAAAGTTGTTTGAGACTACATTTTAACACTCAGTTTGACATGCTGAATCTGAATAAAGCAGTTTTGAAAGCCTATATTTAGTGGAAAGGGGTAAAATTTCACGTTTTCTTCCAAAACAATGATTTTTTTCCGTTTCAATTTTTTATAGTATTTTCAATGTTTCAGATCCAAAACTTGATCAAAACATAATAAAATATACATATTCGGAATCAGCTCGACAAGCTCTATCAAATGATGTGAAAAGCAAAAAAACTTTTTTTTTTGCTTACGTTTTGCCCTTGGTGCACCTTATATAATGTTCAGTGTTTGTCTGCCTGTGCCGGGTCAATGGTCAAATAAGGGTATAAGGGAAAGGCGCCGATGGCTACCGTATTGAAATGCCCATAGAGGTCCTCATGGACTATTATATGGGATAACCATAGGTCCTCAAGAGCTACCTCATGGGGGTATCCATAGGTCCTTAAGGGCATATCCTATTGGATACCTATAGGCCCTCAAGGGCTATTATATGGGGGTATCCATAGGTCGTTAAGAGCTATTATATGTGGGTGCCCATAGGTCCTTAAGGGCTATTATATGGGGGTAGGCATAGCCCCTCAAGGAAGTAAAGCAGTAAGGGGTAAGTAATAAAACGTAAAGCAATAAGGGGATAAGGCTATAAGGCCGAAGACTACCTGGACTATAGAAATATGTGCAATATAAGAGTATGATGCCGTAGGGCTATCTATCTATATACATAATATCGGGTATCTGTATGTCTGTTACCGAATGATAAGTTAAACGTCTAGAGTCATACGTTAAAGGAGAAAACAGCCGTGCAATATGCACGAGTTCTTGCTAGTTTCTTTAATTTCTAAGTAGTATTTTTTGTTTATCGTCGAATTTCTTGAATATATATGATACAAATTTACTTTAAATAAATTTTTCTTTTAGCTAAACATATTCATCGTTTTCAAATGACTGGTTCAAATAGTCGTTTTATTCCTGATGCATTTAAAGAGCAAATGTATTATACAAATATGTTTCATTTACTTTTTCGTTTTGATATACCTGAACATGTTATGTCATTATGGGAATCAGTTGTACCAAATATATATTTACCATCAAAAAATATAATTGAAGATTTTATAGAATTTCTTTCAACATGGAATATAAAAGATTATTATGTTCGACTTTGGTCTGATTTAATTCTATTAGGTTTTATTAATAATAAACGAAATAACCGTCGTATTATTGAACGTTATTTAACATTACTTATACGTAATGATCAAGAAAATTTATCAAATGAAGAAATGAAACAATATGCAAATATAGCACGACAAATTTTAAAACGTTTTCCATCAATATCTGATGAAGATAAACAACAAATTGATCATACAACTGATAATCAAGAAAATTTATCAAATGAAGAAATAAAGCAATATGCAAATATAGCACGACAAATTTTAAAACGTTTTTCATTAACATTTGATGAAGATGAACAACAAATTGATCATATAACTTGATGATCAACAAAAAATTGATGAAGAACGAACAAAAGAATTAAAACAACGTCAACCAAAATTTCAGGACAAGCATTTTTCGGAGCCCGCAATTGGAAACATTTGAGCCCGATGACATTCGTTCGGGCTCAACAAAAAAAATGTTTTTGTGTCTTTTGACTCCGAAATAAGAAATGAGCCCGATTATTCATTGTTTCGAATTTGTTATAGTTTATTAAGTTTAAAAAAAAAATAACATCATTTTATATAACAGAAAACAAAATAAAGCACATACAGAAAAAAATGAACGAGATAAACCTGGTCCTGTTTTTTTTGGTCGTTCACGTCGTTTTCCTAAGAGTGTGGGTGTGGGTGTGGGTGGGTGGGTGTGGGTCGAGACAAATAGTCATTACTGACTTATTCAAGATCATTCTATGCGTGACAGATTATATGCTTTCTTTTAAAACTCCCTATCAACTCGTTTTATATTACGATTGATTTCAACTTTGGAAAGTTCATTTTATATGAAATCAGATGCATTTAGTTATTAGAATCAATGTTTTAAATATTTCAAATTTATTGTTCATTGTGAATTTGTTGAAGTAGAAAAATGTCGTTTGAAGGTTTTTGAAATTTATTATAAAAAAGATAATCAATAATATGCAATTTAATGTTCATTAACTAAATTTTATGACAAATCTTCTCAATAGAATATTTCTAAAAGAAAATCTTCGAAAACGAATTCTACTAATGAAATATTAAATAAATTCGATTCGTTTTCATCTTCTATATAAAAAGTATAATTGTGGGTCATTCAAAACTCATAATATCAGAAAGTAATTCAGGAAAATATCAAAGAAAAGATGATCATTACATAAAAATAATTCGCAAAACTGTTCATCTTCATCATATGACATATTAAATAAATAATAAAAAGAAAAATAATCACATTCATTCTTCCCCTTCCTCTTATGAATTCATTTAATCATTATCATTTTCGACCATCGAAAAAAAAAAAACATTGTTATTGTTATTGGTGACGACATCAATCAAATAGAAGAAGAATAAGAAATCAGACAGGCTAGGCGAATTGAAATTGAATTAAACAATATAATTGCTGTTTCTACTTAACAACACGACTCTTATTACTTCATTCAGTTTTAATTCGTCTAGTCAGTTTGATCCATAATATAAAATAAGTATATAAATATTGACTTTTCGAATATACAATAAACAGATAAATGAAAATAAATATGAAATATTCATGTGTCGAATTGAATGATTTACCAGATGAAATTCTAATAATTATTTTTAAAAAACTTGACAATCTTGAAATACTTTATTCTATTCAAGATGTCAATGAACGATTGAATAAAATAATACATGATCCAATATTTACAAGTCATTTAAGCTTTCTCAAGTGGTCATTCAATAAATGTATCAATAAATTTTCTTCTCATATAATACTTAATCGATTTTGCTTTGAAATTTTACCTAAAATTCATACAAAAATCAAATGGTTGGATGTTGAATCATCATCTATAAAAAATATTTTATATGCTGCTGATTATCCTAATTTAAATACACTCGGTCTATATAATATAAAAGAAGATAAAATTAAATATCTTTTTACTGGTAAGGAAATCTGAATAAAATTCTATTAATTCTAACCAAAATAAAAATATGCATATTTTGAAATTATTAATACAGATGAATAGAAAGAATATTGAATATATTAAATAAATTTTCTAATTTATGTTTAACTATGAAACTATAAAGAGAAGAATCATTTATATCAATTGAGATAAAAATAAAACAAAAAACAAAATTCTTTTTTTTTTAATGAATAGAAAAGAATACTTAAAAGATAATAATCATTATTTTTAATAAATTTATTATGAACTATGTTTATAAAAGAGAAATTATATCTAAAAGAAAAATTCCTTTCTGTCTAAGATTATCTTAATCTTTGATTATTTGTAAAGATGATCATATTGTTTAATATTATCTATGTGTTTAGATAAAAGACTTTCATCTTTTATTTTTAAAAATCAAATTACAAAACTTATCATTAATATTAATCCAGATAAAAAAAAATGGTCGAGAATGGAAAATGTATGTAATACTATTTTTACTATATTTCTTAATTTAACTAATTTAATATTTTATGATGCCTCATATGAAAATCATGTTCGATTATTATTTAATATTCCATCTCCTACTTTTTCTTCTTCATCTCTTTTGATATTAAAAATCAAGGTTCAAACTTTTCATGAATGTCTTTATATTCTTGATGGTCGTTTCGATCAACTTCATACACTTTATATTGAATTGGTTAATATTTTGCCTCCATCAAAAGAAATTGAAAATCAAGTTAGTTTTACATAAAAATAAATTTTATTTTATTTTATTTTTATTTTTAATTTTGTTTCTCTAGAGAAAAATTCCAAATCTAAAATGTTTTGTTTTGTATTGTATTTTGGAAACATGGTATTACGATCAATTAATTTTACCACTTCTTTATCGAATGCCAAATTTAGAAAAACTTAGTTTAGATCTCAGAGTCTTTGTTAATGAAACATTTATTGATGGAAACAATTTGAAGAAAAATATTCTTAATCGTATGTCACAATTAAAACAATTTACATTTAATATTAGTTCGACTATTTTTATTAATACTGAAATGAATTTACCATCGAATGAAGACATTCAACAAACATTCAATGATTTTCAATATAGTAAAATAATATGTTGTGTTGATTATTTTCAAGAGTATAAACAGGTTCTATGTCATATTTATTCATATCCATTTTTAATGCAACATTACGAAGATGTAACAAATAATTTTCCAGGTGGATTATATCCATATGTTCGTCTTATATCATTATATGATGAACGTCCTTTTGAACATGATTTTTTTATTCGAATATCTCAATCATTTCCATTTATGGAAAAATTATCTATCAATAATCTTCATGCACAAAAACAAAAAGAATCTTATAAATTAATGAATGATAAATCGAATTTATCAATTATTAAATATGATCATCTTATTGAACTTCAAATAGATCGAGCTCATGATGATTATATTGAAGAATTTTTATGTAATACAAAAACCTATTTACAAAATAATATTTTTTTTGATGTCCATTATGAAGCATTAAAAAGAGTAACACATAATTTTACAAGAGATGATACACGAATTAATTCTACCAAAGTAAATCAACTATTTTTATTTGGAAAAACCGAATGTTCAAAATCTTGTCAAGATTATTTTCCTTTTGCAGTAATAAATTGATTATTATTATATTACAAGTAGAACAGAAAACTATCTTTTGTATTGTATATTATTGTGAAAAAACAATGTCATACAAAGAAATTAATATGTTCATCTGTAAAAAGATATAATATGTCAAATAAATTTTTTTTTTTTTTATAATACAGAACATTTAAGTGTTAATAAAGGAATTTCAATTCTATACTCTATGGACACAAACTGATTTCATCTTATTTCCACCATTACAAATTAGTTTGTTTTCCCTTGTTTTATACATATCAATATTAATGAGAAGAATATTGTTTTGAAAGAAATCATTTTCAATGGTACATGAATATTTATATTAAAAAAAATTTGAAAAAAAACTTTCAATTATGCTTGTTCAATTTAAATTTTTGAAAAAAATAAAATGTAAAATAAAATTTATCTTTTCATTGTTTATGAAAGAATATATCCAATTGATAACTTTATTTTAAACTCATATTTTACTCATAGGTATAGGTAGGGATCGTAGTGTAGACAAAAACTGTAGAAATGTTTGTGCTATTGCTACCGTATTTCAGAAAAATAAAGATAAGAAATAACAAGTTTTGTATAGCAGAGATGCGTGAGTACATGTACAAGTTGTACTTGTATAGTTTTCACTATGTGATCTCATGTATATGTACGTACATGCACTCGTATCTATTCATATTATTCGAGTACATACGAATACATACGAGTACATGAATTACAAAATGATTCAAAAACTCTCTATTACATATATTTATATATATATATATATGAGTGAATTGCATAATTATAGTACCGTTTTGCGAAAAAAATGGACGAAAAAAAATTTTCGATTTTGAACACGATGATCCGCGCATCCTATAGTATTACATGCGAGAAGAATATGAATAAATTTTCCCGACTACCACTTTCGAATTGACCGAGATACAAGAGTTTTTTAAAAATACTGTTTACATTCAAGGCCTAATGACATTGATAATACATGATGTAGCTCGATTTTTTGACGAGATTTTAGAATTTAACGTTGAGCCTTTCTTTTATAATGAGGAAACATGTTTAATCTAGAGAATTAGCAGTTAAAGCAGCATAATTTACTCTAAATTATATTTGGCTGTTACACTTTTACAGCGATAAAATTTGCAAATGTGCAGTCAGGTAGAGAATGTATATATAATATAATGGATAACAGGGCAAGTGTGGACGTGAGTGTGAGTGCAATGGGTGAAGAGAAAAGCCACATCCACACCCACTGACCTCGGAGCATTTCACTCAACCTCAAAATAGTGATGTTTACCGATCAGACCGAAAAATACTATAGGAATAGAGTTTATAATTCACAACATAAAAGGAAGAAAACTGAGAGTCGAAAGTAATAATGAACGTTCTTTCCGACAAGATAGTCAAAACTGAATTAGAAATTTTGTTGCGATCGCATTTATTAATGGTCTCATGGGACATCTTTTAAATGGAATGATTTTCACTTTTTAGCATCGCGAATAGGATCAGTTTTCTAGGTTTTTTCATATTTCCTAGTTGAACGTTGGCACATCTACGTCTATGGTCAAATTTACAGTAGTGAGTTGCTTCAGCTGATTGTCTTTGATTTGCGTGATTGGTAATGAAAATATTTGGTATTCATGTAGGTCGGAAAGTAAGGCTACTCTTGAATTCAAGCAGACATATCGAGTCATCAAACTCATAGCCATTGACGTAATTATACCGATTAATTCAAGGATAAAAGGATCATTTAGCAAATAGTATTTAGTGATCAATCCTCATCACTTTATTTCTCGTTGTAAAATTTAGATCGACTTGAAAATCTTCAAGCTATACAAATCAACATAAAATGTTGGGTGTATCTTTATGTTGATCGAGAAAAACATTTTGAAAGCCTAAGTTTTCGCTTGCTTTGGGCATTTTCGACAAATCAACATGTTCAATGGAATTCCAAAATCGTGACATGCTTGTTTGGAGTTTTAGATCACAGAATTATTTATTTAAATTAATTTGTTGACTGGAATCATGGTTCGAATTCGAATGAAATTCCGAAAATTAAACGTAAGTAAAGTTAGCACCAGATTCGAGTATTTCTTGTCCCGATTCGCTTTCTTACCTGTGTTAATTCTCTACGAGCTTGTGTTAGGTGCAGAATTTTATGCTCTATCGAATAGTACTATTTTTGAGCGGGATCATCGGGTAAAAACCACAACTTTTCCCTCAAATACTCATTTTCCCCCTGTGTATCAATAACAAAGATTCTGTATTTCTTGTCCGGATTCGCACTACCACTTGTGTTAACTTTCTAATCAAGTGTGTTGAATGCAGAATTTAATTCTCTATCTAATGGTATCATTTTCAAGGGGGGTCATCGTCCAAAAAGAAGGGATTATGCCACAAATACTGGGTCCAGGACGAGATCGCACGTGTGAAT
>CAJNOL010004216.1:3654-16791 GCA_905250125.1 Rotaria sordida | reverse complement strand
GAGACAAACTGATATTGTCTCTATCGAATACAAATCGTTCACAACTTACTACTGCATCATTTGATCAAATGATTCATCGACCGTTCGATAATTTTTTAATAAGTTCAACAACATCTCAATCGAGAAAAAGAATTTTCACTAAATTTTATGATTACAAACTTTGATAAAGCTTTTGAAAAGGTTGCTGAAATCCGATATAGAAAGAAACAACATGATGCAGTTAAAACTTATGATATTAGTTTTTATCAAATAGCATTTGAATTTGATCGAATAATATTTAGCGTCACAAATAAATGTCCACCACTTGATAAAATATTTGGTGAAGATGCGGTATATTTGATAGAAAATCAAACACTTTTTTCATCTTTATTTAGTTTTTTTCTAATTTAGGGTTTGTTTAAAGTACTGGCAAAAATACGACAACAATATGCTAATCAAATGTTAGGACGGAAATTCAAATTTCTAAAGGTGAACTTGATATCTCGTCGGGTAACAATCAAATATTTTCACGAATATTTATTTAAAGAAAAAAATTGACTCTTTGCAAATTATTTTATCATTCTCATCGCGTAAGCTTATCATTATTTATTGTAGGAAATGCTAGTAAATCCATCTTATGTATTTTTGTACAATTTTTTCTTAATTTTGTTAAAATTAAATAACTTGTATACGTGAAAATAAATTTAAAATATTAAAGAAAATTCAGTGGATTCAAAAAAAAAATCTCAATAGGCCTTCACCTAACAATCTATGGTGCAAAACAAACACCTTATTTTTAGCAATTGATGATTAGTTAGTATAATAGCATTGTTTCTCTTTTTGTTGATTACAATTTGAAATGGTTAGATAATGAGATAAATGATCATTCAAACTGTCAAGAATAATGAAAATTGCATCAATCAAACATACAATAGGAATACCTTGTGAGATAGGCAATAAGAAAGACAAAAAATGTAATGATACAGCACTTTTTTCCTTGTGCATGAATATAGATGATATCAAAGGACAAAAGAATTATTTTATCTATAATATGATACAAATACAGGAATAAAATGCATGTCTTTATTTTAGGTTGATTCATTTATTTCTTTTAATGAGTTAATTTATTATTCTTTTAATGTGCTAATGCATTATCTTACACACAGTATATTAGGTTATAATAAATTTGATACAGATGTATGAATAGTTTATGTTGATGGTTCTTTATCTGATGGTGGTGTCTATGAAATAGATACCGGAATATCACGTGTTATAAATTATGTGGAAAAATAAAAGATTTTAGCTGGTTTTTAAATTTTTATTTGATATTTTAAAATATAATATGTTTATACAAATATAATTTACTTTTTTTTAGTCATATAATGACATAGAAGGCCATATACATGCATACAATAGAGAGAAGAAAAAGAAACAATTGAATAAGGATTATATTTTTATCCTTGTCCTTGGGAGAGTTTAGGTTGTAAATATTGTGTTAAAGATATTGATGTAAGCTAATTCATTAATGATACCGTTCTTGCTAATACTAACCTAGACGAAATGATAAAAAACATGGAAGAAGATGTTTAGAGTGTAAAATCTTATACTCAGATAAAAGTGCATTAGAGATTGCTGTTTTTTTTTAATAACATGACGCTCAGTGATTTATAGATATATATGTTTATAGATCTAATATAATGATTAAAATATTTTGATCGATTCATTTCCAATAATGATTTATGTTACAAATACAAATCTGGATGGCATCCGCAATCACCATCGGAAAAGTATTATTAAAGCAGAAACGGTACAAGAGTAAATGTTGCTGTGTCGTTATTTACAGTTTGGCTGTCACCTTCTTATTACATGCTTTCTTTTGATTATCAGCATTGCCGATACGTTCAATATATCTAAAGATGAAAATAAAGTATTTTAAGGAAGCTCAAATGGATATTTTATTAAAACTAAATCTTGAAATATTCGTAGTGCAAAATAGATAAGAAATGATTATGTATCATACAATATGTAGATTTAACTACCTGTTTATGAATTATGTTTTAATTTTCTTGTATTCAAGTGTCTAAATGATTTGCATAAATAACTATATGGCTATAGCTGGTTCACATTTATGAACAGATTTGTCATTTGGTAATTATTTAATCATAGCTAATAATAATCTGAAACATAGATCGTGAGTAAAAGTAGGAAAGTTTATGACAAAAAGAAGGCACATATCAGACTACAGTAAAAGACTCCATATACATTTATTCATCAATAGTATCTTTTTGATTGATTGCTGAAAAGATCAGGCGCGATAAATTTTATATAAATTCTACTTTTTAGAAAATGGATTTTAAAAAAGCTAAAGCATTTTCAAAATTCCATTATTCATCGATCGAATTTGAAGTAGTCAGAAAATATTTGATTTTCGAAACGATTCATTTTGAAAAAAAATGGAAAAACAACAGTACTTTAAAACAATATTCAAAATTGTATTTCTATGTCGAGAAATTCATCGTTAGTAATATTTTTTAATTTCTTGATGTTGATATATCTATTCAACATGTTTTCAAATCATTCGTATTATTTCCTTATAGAAGACTTAAGAAGAATCAAAAATATCGTTTTCTTTTTTTTCTATTTGTCTACTTTATTTTAGATTAATAATATATGGAGTTGAGTATTGACAATGTCTCCACATGGTTAGCTAATAATGATTTGAATGAATACGTTAAAAATTTTTAATCTATCGATGAATCATTTACTATTTTACTAGTCGATCTATTTTTCATCAATTGTAGAAGAAGAAATTGACGATTTATCGTTATAGCATTTAAATCCATTATAAATTGAAGAGTTATTATCGACTAATACAGATGATAATGTTATTAACAAATCAATCATTTGGCTTGAAAAAACATTCGAAAAATAACTGGAGATTTTAAAAAAATAAAAATTTTTCATGTAATAAGTAAGTATTTGTTCATTTGCTTTAGCTGATTAACTTTATTTTCTTTTTTATTTTAGTAGAACTATGGTATTAAACAAAGAATATCTGATACAACTTAAAATATCTCTACCAAGTTCATATATATCAAACCAATCGCTGATCAATCATGGTTAAGCTCAAATGATTTACAAGTTACTGATGCAGCATTTGACCAATGATTCATCAACTATTAGATAATTCTTCAACAAGTTCAACAACATCTCAATCAAGAAAAAAAGTTTTATTATATTACGTGCTTCCAGGGTTTGATAAAGCTTTTCAAGAAGCTCTTAGAGACCCATGACCAGCAAACGTTGGCGCACAATAATAAAAGAAACAGTAATAGTTATAAAATAATTGATCATAATGCAGTCAATACTTATGGTATTGATTTTTATCCAACATCGTTTGAATTTGATCGAATAATAGTTACCATTAAAAAAAATATGCAGCATTTAGTAACATATTCAATGAACATATGGTATGTTTAATACAAGATTGAATACATTTTCATCTTTACTTAATTTTTTTTCTCATTTAGATATTTTTTAGCATCAGTATGAAGAGAAAAATTTTCTCGTGGTCGCCAAATATATACTATTATTCTTCTGAGGCATAACAAAAACAAAAATCATGCGATCATCAAATATCATGAGAAAAATTGAATTTTGTCTTTTTACGTATATTTAATTTTAGAAAAAGAGCGATCAGTAGTCTTTAATGCAACGATGTCAATAGGTGGAATCTATGTATGTTTACTTAATACAACAAACAATGATGATAGTCCAGTTAAAGATAAAATGGATATTACGCATATATATCGTCAATGTATTGTTCAAGAGATGAAGTCAATCAAAAGAATCATCAACGCTTATCTAGCTTTATCAGTAACCAATTGATAAGTCCTAAAGTGTATTTTTTTTTTGATCAATTCGTTCAAGTAAGCTGGCATAATATCAAAACCACATATGAATTCATTTTTATTATTTTTTCTATGAACAGTTGGTTCGTAAAATCAAATCAATCTTCGCTGTGATTTATTTGGTGAAAAAGTAGTTCAAGCATTAGAATCTAGTTGTATCAAATTAATCAGTTATTTGAATCATCAAATAAAATAGAATATTTCTGCAGGTAATACATTATATTAATCTATATACAGTATTTTCTTTACTTTAGAAGAACAACCAGTCTTTATATTGAAATGATTGATTATAGAACGTCACAAACACTCCAAAAAGCTGTTATGAAATCATATTAGTAATCGAGGACCATTTAAATTATTGTATAATTCTTATTAATTATTTTTAATATTGTTAATTTTAGGAAATAATTAAAACCTATCCTATCATACAGATAAAATCGATTAAAAAAATAAAAAATAAAACTTTGTATACTTTTGTGTAATTTTTTCTCAATTCTTTTAAAATTAACTATTTGCTAGTTCTATTGATAGTAGTTCCAGAAGTATTTTTTTCATTGAATTGTAACTACTTCTTTTTTTTTACATTATTTGTTTTAAACGTGCAATAAAATAAATACATAAAGAAACTCAACCTCTCTGTTGTTGTTGTTGTTATTATTTCTATTATTAGGACGTCAACGTGTTTATACTTTTCAGTAGGAAAGTGTGATGCGTATAAAGAAAAAAATAAATGGCTGCATGGTATAGTGCACATTCATCTGACTCTTCATCGCCGTTTTTTGATCTGTGTGAATAATTGAGGACAGAACAAACAAAACTACTGTAATATTCGTATGAAATACAAACAATATTTGATCGAAATGTCATTCTCTCAAATATAGCATTTGCACTCAAAAATAATGTCTTTTTTGTGATATATATACTGCAAAGTATTGCTTTACTTTCATTCATACAACAACGTCGACAAATAAAATTAATAACAAATTTAACAAGTAAGTGTATTTCTTACAAAAGTACAGTCTCTTAAGAAAGCCTTTGTAGTTTTCTGATACTCAAGCACCCAGTGAAAAATGTTCCTATGAAATTTTGGAGTCGTTATGATAATCAGTAGATAAATCTCAATCTTTCTCTCAGTCATCCATATTTTGCACTAAAATCGAAATGAAATCGATTTCAATGCTAAAATTTATTGAGAAAATAATCCAATCAATCGGTTTTTCGTATTTTTTTTTCACTTATAATCCGATTTTAATTTAAAATCAATTAAAACTTTTTTCCTCAATTGAAATATCAGTCAACAAAAATCGGATTGATGCATTCCTATCTGATCGTTAACATATGAACTAATCGAAAAAATCGACTAAACGTATAATTCAAAATAGTTGCATCGTTGGAAAGAGCGCAAAAAACTGAGTATTATTCTATAATATGAGTCCAGACCATGGTGTTGCCTCGAGCAAAACTTTTTAAAATACTCTTCACTACAAGAACGATTTTTTGTCTTTCTTTATTTTTGTTCATAACAAAATGAAAAGAAAAATTATCCACATGAATGATAACAAGAGACAAGAGCTTGAAGCGTTCTTGAAAACGATAAATGAAATTAATCTATTCAACATAAATTAAACAATAAACAATTTAAGTTTCTGATAATATGAGTTTTCAAATTCAGAAACTTAGTCCATAGTTCACTTTAAACTTTAGTTATCTTAAAAGTTTTTTATTATTTGAAAACTAAACAGCTTGGTTGTATTCGGTTGAAATAACTAGAAACAATATTTTTTCTATCAATTGAAATAGGTCAAAATTTTGTACTGTGATCTAATTTAATCATATGAAATCCTTAGAAATTCTTTGTGTGATGTAGACAAAATAAAATTACAAGGTTAGAAACAGCGTGAAACACTTCGCAAGAAGCAGAAATTATCTGAAAGAGGTAGGGATCCTGTCTTCGACAAAAGTTTTTAAAAGTAGATTTCGTATGAATAATCTTTGCTTCTTTCTAGTGTTTGCTGAACAATCTATTTATTATCTTCTTTCTTTCGCCTTGTTCGTTGTGATTCATAAGAATATATACAGCTGAACATGTGCTTATGAATCAGAATGAATAAGATGAGAGAACGAAAATTTAAAACATGGATCGTTCCGAGCAAAATAAAAAGAATGAAAGATTCTTGCTTAAAAATCTAATTTTTGAAAATTTTGGCTGGCGGCTTGATCGTACTCCTCCAAGATAATTCGTACTGCTAGCTCAGTTTTTGATGATCTTTCTAAAAATGTGATTCTTATTGTCTGCATAAGACAAAAACAAATTACATGATTAGAAAGACTAATAAAACTGAACAATATCTAAGGCTTTCTCCAAAATAATTTCAATCGAAATCTTCAGTAGACGTTGTTAAGAATTTATTTCACTTATTCAAAATATCATATTTTTCTTTATTATATTCGTTCTTCTTCATCAAGCTGTTTCACAAGGACGTATAGCGAACACGTGCTCATGAAGCAATTTTATGAAGAAAAGTCAACATGAGTAAGAAAATGATGATGTTTAAAATGATTCAAAGATCTTTGTAAGGTTTTCGTAAAATCAATTCTTAAAAACCTTTAGTGAGAATTTACAATATATTATCACGAAAGCTTTATTTCTTATTCAAGTTTATCAGTCTTTCTAATTCTTATCATTTTTTTGGTCAGATCAAGATACAAAATTTTGATCTATTTGCACTGGTACAATAAAAAATTAATTTTACTTACTTCAACCGAATACCACCAAGCTATTTAATTTTCAAATAATAAAAAAAAGTGAATAAAATCAAACTTTTAAGATAAATAAAGTTTAAAGTAAACTATGGACTAAGTTTCTGAATTTGAAAACTCATATTATATTCTATAGAAACTTAAATTATCTATTGTTTAATTTATTTTGAATAGATTTATTTAGATTTATCATTTTCAAGAATGCTTTAAGCTCTTGTCTTTTGTTATCATTCATGTGGATAATTTTTCTCTTCATTCTGTTATATACATGAATATATATCATCGCAGCTGAAAGAACGAAAGAAAAAATAAAGAAAGATAATAAAAAATCGTTCTTGCAGAGAATAGTATTTTTAAACTTTTGCTTGAGATTACATCACATCCCGCACTCATATTGTAGAATAATACAGTTTTTCGCACTCTTTTCAACGATACCATTTTTGCGAATTAGACTGTTAGTCGATTTTTTTCGACAAGTTGATATAAAAGTTAAAAAAGTTAGATCAACCTTTAACATTGTTCCTAGCAAAATATTTCATAAATAGAATCAGTGAACGCACTTGTGTGTGAATAACCAGTGCGATTATTTTGAACATCTGATGATAAAAAACTGTGCAATTAGAAGAGAGAAGAATAACGACAAAAACGAAACAGAATACACATAACGATAATATGATCTAACGTGTCAGTCAAGTTTTACAGAAAAAGAGTTCTCGTCGAAATTTTAGTGTTATGATATTAATTGAAGCGTGATCAAATAGAATAGAAAAATACAACATTGTTTTTTCTATTGACTACATAAAATAAGAAAATTTCTTCAAGATTTCTATACACAAATAAGGCATCTCCGCCATTGCTTTTGGATTTCCCGAAGTATAATTATATTTAAAAAGAATTTTGTTTCCTGATTTAAATTTTAAAATAAATATAAATTATAATAATTTATATTTATTTTAGATTTAAACTATAAGAAATGAAATAGATTTTAAACATAAATTATTTCCACTTAATTTGCGATTTGTCAAATTACAAAGTGAATTATAAAGTGAATTATAAATTAAATAAAACTAGATCATTCTACATCTTTTTGAAGTTGCATTGCAGTCAGACGAATAAAGAAAAAATACGTGATAGCGCAATTAAATTTTAACCACAATGAAATCGTAAAAAGTGCACATTTTTACCTGTTCACAACGCATAAAATTCTCCGTAGAAATATATGTCCGTTCAAAAACCTGGCGCGTTATGAACGCGTTTACATGTGCACCTTTTATGATTTTATTGTCGTTGTGATGTCTCCATGTTTTTCTTCTTTCTCCATCTCATTTAGATGAAAATGAAGAGGAACAATTTGTTTTATTTATAATTTCAGAAATTATAAGTTAAGTGCAAATAGTTTATACTTAAAAAGAATTGTGAAAAAAATTAGATTTAAAAACAAATATAAATGATGATAAGTTCTATATATTCGTATACATAAATTATAAAACAAATAATTTTTATTTATTGTGAATTGACATTACTAATAATTTCATGAATGCATAGCTGAAATTCAAACTGAATATAAACCGATAATTCTCACACTATGGAAAAGAATTGTATTCAACAATGCATATAAATTTTGATTGTTTATATTTTAAGAAAATATAAATGATGATAAGTTATGGGTATTGTCAAATATAAATTCAGAAAAAAATTTATATAAAAAAATAAATAGAAATCATTATCATTTATATTTTGAGTAGATATAAGTCACTGATAATTTATATGAATGATAAAATGACCATAATTGTAGTTGAAAATCTAATTTCCATTCCAAGAGCTTAGCTTGCGAACTGAACACCAATAAAGCTTTCGCTTTCTAGTACCCAGAAATGACTAATGGATGTTTTATGTGTTTTTATTTCAGTAAAATGTTTTCGAAATATATCTTCTCCGGATTCGGAATATTGGTTGGCCCCCAAACACATGGGATTCGTATGGTGGCCATTGGTTTATTGATTGCTGTATTTCTCAAAAATACTAATGCAAACGCTGTGGAAAATTATTACAAAGGTATGTCAACTCTTCTTCTTTCAGCTAATTCGTAGATTCTACTGTATGTTGAGCCATTATTGTAAAAGGTTCAAAACTAGTATGAGAGAACAGAAGCAACAGAAAATTCAGTTTTCTATTAACAGAAACGTATAACAAAGAAATCTTAATCAGAAAAGCGCATGAATAATCTTTCATGAAAAGATTGCATTCAAGACGATTAGAAGCATTAAGCTTGTTTAAAGGAAATTTTGATTGTTTCAAACCCATTTTCCATTTTACAGTTCAGAAACAGCCAGTGATCAAGAAAAATATTATCTTTTATCCGAATTATTTTTTGTACATCGATTATCTTTGAGCAAATTTTTCCGATAATGACTCAGTGTAGTTTTGAAAAACAATGTTCTGAGAAACGACTGTCAATTTTGATCCAGTATTTTATATTTTAGATTTTGTCAAACATGCACGACGCTTGTCAGACATTGATTTGCTATTATATTATTTATTACAGTCAAAGCGCGGTGATATACCAACGGGTAAGCAGCTTTATTTTCCATAAGTTTTTGTATGTATGAGCGAAAATATTTTCATTGGTCAGTTTTTGAAAGCATAAGTTAGTATCAAAATTTTAAAAAATTGAGAGCTCTAAAATTTTGCTCTGGAATAATGTTCAAATTTATAGTTTGATCAACTTGTTAAGCCTAAAAGTTAAAGAATATTGAATCCCTCAACCTTCACAAATTTCTTTAGTCAAGAAATCTGAATGCAAATATGTTTTCAGCGTAGTAGAAATGTCTTGATAGCACTCTGCATATCATCTAAGAGCCAGTTATGAAATATTACGAGTTATTATTCCCAACTTGCTAGTATTTTGATGAACTTCAGCCACCATAAAAATGTTCATTAACGAGGGTAGTAGTCGAGCTCATATTTTGCCCACAAGTAAACCTCAATGTCAATAGCCAAAGTCAAAAAGAATTCGTACCCATGAACTGTTGAAGTCGATTTATGACCATTTTACTAGATTTTCGATTTCAGGCAAGGCATTCATGAAAAAACCAAACGATGATATTTTGATCTGAAATTTTACTCATAAAGCGACCTCGTGATTATTAGAATATCCTCAAAATTTCAGCCAAAACGAATGCTTTATCCTTGATATTAGAGGTCTGATGTTCGATCTTTTTTATTTTATTTTCAAATCGGAAAAATGTCTTCACACACATACATATATGTTATCTGAACTCTGCACACACACTCTCTATCTCTATTTGACCAAAAATAACATCTACATATATATCAGTGAACGAGATCAAGGTTAAACGTAAGGACAAAACAATAAAGAGTGATCAAGATTATATAACATCAAAGAAAGATCTAACTAGAAGAAAGAGGAAAGGAAAAAAGGAAATGAAAGACATATATGTATTTATTCACTGTCCAGAGTTCAAAACATCAGGACAAAATAGAATAAAGAAAATGACTTGAGATATATCATATCAAAGAAATAGATAACAAAAAGAAAAGAGAAACGAAAAAAGAAAAAAAGAATATAGTACCAGGGTTATCCTCTAACACAGATCTTCGAATTTTGGACCAGTTATTCCATCATATGAGATCCGTCATAGCCAAGCCTGAAATCATTTTTTAGCTTACATCTGATTCCTTTTGATAATTAACTGAAAATGATGGCAGCCACGACCAAACCCAAACCCGAACTTTGAGGCCGAACTCAAACGTTCTGATTCAGTGCATACCTAGTCTATGTATACTTATATTCATCATATCTTTTGACAGTAAACAAACACATACATTTTTCTTTCAATTTCATTGAAAAGCATGATATTAACACTTATTTACTTATTTTCGAACCTGTAATTGCATTAGCACCAACAATATGTACAGCTCAAAATGTAATTGGAACTTGTATTTCAACTGCTTCATGTTCAGGTAAATCAGTTCCTGGCTATTGTCCTGGTGCTGCAGACATTCAATGTTGCATTCCACAAGGAAGTACTTGTACCCCCAATGGAAAAAGTGGAATTTGCATTTCAACTGTATACTGTGCTGGTACATCTGTATCTGGTTATTGTCCTGGTGCTGCTAACATCCAATGTTGTGTTGCCAGTGATGGTGGTTCATCAGGTTCTGCTGCTGAACTTTGTGGAAGTTATGCTGGTGCTACTGTTATGTCAATTACTGGTAACAATAATGTGATATATTCAGTAGTAAAAATAAGATTAGAACATCTTTCCAATCCAGCTATATATTCAAATTTACCAACAGAATCGGATAATACAATGACAACTTCAACAGCTTGTGCTTTTGATAAGATGGCTACAGCTGCTAAACAAGCAGGTGTTACAATCACAATTGCTTCTGGTTTTCGTACAGTTGCTCGTCAAAAATACTTTTGGGATTGTTATCAAACACAGGCATGTAATAATGGCAATTTAGCTGCTCAACCAGGTACGTCAAATCATGGTCGAGGCGTTGCTCTCGATTTGAACACTGATTGTGGCGGGCAAACAGGTTCTACACCTAATTGTGATGGAAGCGAAGTTTATCAATGGTTGAAAAATAACGGACATAAATATGGATTTAAACGTACTGTTCAATCAGAACCATGGCATTGGGAATATGTTGGAGCTGGTGCTACTCCTAGTAGTTTCACTTAGAATATAATTTTATAAGACAGTGTGAAATTTAAAGAATAAAACAAATAAATTATATTATTTACATCTACTTTCAGAAATAGTACAAACATTTTTTTTGGTTATTTGATATTTTGATTTCTGCAATTAATCTAAAATTCTGACAGAATATTGTGTATTCAGTTTGATGGTAGAAATCACTTACGTAGGTGGAAAAATCTTCCAAAGATCGTATAAGATCTTATGAACAATTGGAAGTCATAAGATTCATGGTGTATGATCTTACAGGATCGTACAAATATCTTATTGTAAGATTTAATATGTTTCTTACTACAAGATTCTTGCAAAGTCTGATGAAAGGAATCTTGTAAGATCTTATATATGATCTTATAAGATCATAATTTTAGGTTTGTTTCATGTAAAGAGTTTTTATAACGATAGTTTTATGCAGTTTAATAAATGTTTGAGCGACTAAAAACGCTTTAATTTAAACGCTGCGTCATTTAGAACTAAAAATACATCTTCTGTTTAGTGGTGTTTATCTGTTGAAAAGTCACGCCGCTAATCAAATTCGTTTGACTAATCAATTTATTCTTGTTTTATATGATGTTTGTCGAATAAGTTATTTTTGCACTCCAAGTAGATAAAAGGAAAGAGAAAAGGCAAAAATATTGAATGGTGATATGATCACAAATAATAAGGGATTGATTCTCACCTCATTCTATTTTTTTTTTCTAACGTCCGACAGATGGGCTGTGGTCTTTTGGGTTGGGGTGGATGTGGGTATGGGTTTGGGTGTGGGTTTGGGTGTGGGTTTGGGTGTGGGTCTAGTTCTGGCTGTTTTTATCTATATCCACCCACACCCATACCCTCGATTTTGATTAGTCGATTACTAACCATTCACATTCTAGTGCCATTTTTTCCTCTATTATTCGGACAAAACATAGGGTTATTCGGGCCCATCTTAGAGTCATCGGGGATCCTCTTTCACTTGACCCGAACACGAGTAGGTTTTGTTCTCACAATAGCGAAGAAAAAGCTTCTCCGCATCTGATTGGTCAATTATCAACGAATCAGATTTTAGTGCGATTTTTTCTTCTATTGTAAGTACAAAACATTGTCCTTACAATAGCGAAGAAACAGCTTCCTCGATTCTGATTGGTCGATTATTAACCAATCAGATTGTAGTGCAGTTTTTTCCTCTATTATTCGGACCAAATACAGAATTGTTCGGGCCGATCTTAGGGTTGTCTGGAGTTCTCTTTCACTTGACCCGAACATGACAATGTTTTGTCCTTACAATAGTGAAGAAACCGCTTCGTCGCTTCTGATTGGCCGATTATCAACCAATCAGCTTTAGTAGCCCAATTTTCCCTCTAGTATTCTAGATGACGCTACGTATTCCTGTATTATAGGACTGCAGAGTCCGAGGGTACCCCCTATAGTAAGACTTGAGGGTCCAAGGGTATCTCTCTATAATAGAACTTGACGACCCAAGGGTATCCCCTATAGTAGGACTTGAGCACCTAAGATTACCCCCTATAGTAGCACTTGATGACTCAAGGGTATCCCCCTATAGTAGGACTTAAGGACCTAAGGGTATCCCCTACAGTGGGATTTGAGGACCCATCGGTACCACTACGAACCCAGGAATGATCGAATCTGGGAGGGTGGGTTTGGGTATGAATGTATTATTGTTCCGCACTCACACCCACCCACATCCACATCCACACCCACCCACACCCCCATACTCCCACACCCACACCAAAACGTTGTCCTATTTATTATATAACGGTGAT
>CAJNOL010004215.1:0-16817 GCA_905250125.1 Rotaria sordida | reverse complement strand
TACAAAACATCATGGTTGTCTACTAATATTTCATTGAATTAAATCTCGTTCAATGACGGTCTATCGCGATAATCATGCTTCAGATAAACTAATTGAAGAATATCGTCAAGCAACTGAGCAAAAATAAAAATATTTCAAATGGCTTTTATTTGTTTCGACATCACTTGATTGTATTATTGCCTGAATGTTTTCAATTAATGTTTTGTATGTCATCGAAATTGAACGTTTTCATGTATGGATCAATATATAACTTTACATGAAAATACATTTTTTCAGGATGAATGAGAAGTCTTAACAAGACTTGGAACACGATCTCGAGTTATTACAAGAGAATTTGATATTATGTCTGGATGATAAGAGATCCATATAAAAACTATTCCATCATATTTGTCCTATCTGTTATGATGAACATTTATGTTCTCTAATGTTTGTTTACAACATCTTAAATGCATTTTTTTATTCAAAATAAAACTACTATGCTTTTAGTTGATATTATTAGGACACTCAGTCAAATAGACATAACGAAAGATCAAGACTTCCTATCCAAAAATATCAATATTAGTATTGTTTCAGAGTGAATTAAGAGCCAAGTGAAAATATTATGAAACGCTTCATCCATTTTGAAGAAAAGTATGATTTAATTAACACACTCAGGGTGAGGTGTAGGTGTGGATCAGTAGAAGACTGACAGCTACGGCCACATCCAGACCCGTTTTCTTAGATTATTATAAGTTGAAAAATTTTCATTACTAGGGCTAATGGTGATATGGATACTAGCAACTCAACCTTATTTCTAACATTTAAATGATATGCTGATCTTCGTGACATGTGAAGAAATATTAACGAGGATACAGCAATATGTACGGTAAATTAAGAAGCAGTATTTATAGAGGTAGTATTGTATTTCATCTGTTTTTCCATTTGAATCATTTCGAAATTAGAGTACGTAGCGGTGAAAATTTTCATAAATTCAAAATGAGGTAGGTTTCACTTCAAGGAAGTGGTTACAATCGTAGGTAAACAGAACTAGTAAATCCACACCTCAACTTTCTTAAGAAGACACTAATAAATTACTCGTGTACACAAAATAAGCAAGGGATGTACATATATGTATATGTAGGCAGCTACGTATTAAAAGAGATGAGAAAAATGAATAAAGATAGGATCGGAGAAGATCTAGAAGAGTTTGCGTATCACAGATAATTTGAACTAATGTAATCGTCGTGCGTGATAACTAAACAGATCTTATCGAAATGCCATTACTATAATATTGCTTGAAGAATGACTTAGTAGCTTAGGGAAGTAGATGGTCGTGATATCTCGTAGGTATCAAACGGATAGATCGCTGCTGAATGACTCGAAAAACTATTTACATCTGGGAGATTGTCTTACGTAGCGTATATTAAACAAGTGTATTTGTCAAATGATGATTCTTAAAATCTTCTGTACAGGAGAGCACTCGTGTTTCGATCTTCAGGTATCAAAACTGAAGCGAAACTAACTAGATTGTGAGTGAGTTTGCGGATGTAGACAATTGAAGAACTAAACTCACACTCATATGTCTATCCATATCAACACCAGCAACCAAAATCAAATCAACTGTGCACAGCTGTGCCGCATATATGAAAAGGTTATCAAAATAAATCTTCTATTTGATGCGCAATTTTCTGCGAAGTTATATTTAGCTTTAAGAAAAGCAATCTGATCATCTATGGTTTCATACATTTCATTCTTCTGGTATTAATTTTCATGAGATCGAACCAATCTGTATGACAATCAACGTTGATAACATGTGTTACGATTTTGAAACTAATCTTCAATTAAAACACAATCATCGTGATTGTCTTATTAATGGCTTACATTTTCAGTATTTTTTATTCAGCGAAAAATGTAACAAAAAAACCATAGAATATCATATAATTTTTAACATGATGCTATAAAAACCCTCCACTGCACTTGACGAATATCATAGTCGTCTATCAAATTGATTCAAATTATCTTTTTACTTTAAACTTTCATTAATGATGTTGACTAGAAAATTGTCGCTGATAATACTCTGTGTTCTTCTCTTGTGTTGCGCATTTATCCGGTCAGTGATGGGAGAAGGGTGCTGCACAGGCTATCATGACAAGGAATATGTACACACGCATCAGTGTGTAGGGCGCTCAGGCGGTTGCTGTGCAGACAATGCTGTCTATAGCAAGGCACATAATGGTAAAATTGGTACCGTATCAGCACGTGCAGTCAATAAACAATCGGATCAAGGTGCTTACTGTGGTCATTGTTTCTCAAATTACAAGAAGAAATGTTGAATAAGTTAACCATTAGACCGAGGACGTTTTGATTTCAAGTTTAATTTGACACAAATAAATTTACAAAAGAATTACTGAATGTTCTAAAGAAGACTGCGATTGATGACCAATGTTTTCTATTGTATAAACTGTTTGAATATGTGATAGCGCTTGCATACTTAGGAAATTAAAAGAAACACATCATGGCTGTCATCTGTATCCAATTGCAAGCTTTTACACTTCACAAAAATCTGCACTTCATATAAACTATCTTCGAAGAGAAATTTTTAAAATAATTAATATTTCACAAGCATTCAGTTTGTGAAAGAAATGAAGTGGAAATTTTGTAGACAGACTATGTTTGCGTTGTTTTTGCTTGCGCTCACTCTTTAGATGAATGTCCTTTGACTGAATGATGATTTTTTAATCAATATTACTAATGAATAATACATATATGGTATTCTCTCCGAATACGTCCAAGTAGTCCAACTTATGATCGAACTGTTTATAGTATACAATTTTCATTTGGATAAATATGGTCATCGCAAAAACTATCATATTCTCCAAAGACTTGAGTTCATTAAAAAAGCATCAAAGAAGATTTTATCAATAGATATATTGGCAATAGACGTTGGGCATCCGATCCACTAGGCTGTCTATCATACCTCGAAACGGGCCATCCGATCTAGTGAACTAATCCGATGTTTTTATCGTTTTTTTTTTTACTAAGCTATATTCTTGTTTTAAATACTACACATTATCAAAAAACCATCTAGGATAGAAAAAACATTTGAGTTTGAAGTTTGAACCTCGATAACTTCAAAAAATGACATTGCAAATGATGAAACAAACATCAATTTTGATGTATTTGAAATTTATTGAAGAAAATAGCCATTTCTTGGGAAGGATGATTAGTGTAATAAACCATAACATTTATTTGGACAAAAATAATCTGTCGAAAATAAACCATCGTGGTGGGTAGGAGTTGTAAATAGAACATTATCGAGTTCTTCAACTTAGATAAAGTAAAAAATTAGTCTGCCTAAAGATAACAAAAACCACGAAAATCTCTCCGAAAACAGGCTATTAGGGTGGAAATCTCCTACGAGACTCTGTTCGAATTTGATCTTTTTTTAAAAATTTATACATATTCTGATAAAAAGGAAACTTCGTTGTATCTTCCTATGATAAAAATTCAACTTCGATTACCTTTCATAAAGATGAATTTTCTGATGTGATCGAGGAATTTTAAAAGAGATACTATTTTTCAATAGAATTATCTTTAAAAGTTCGCATATAATTATATTTTGAAAAATTTTTTACATTATATTTACTCTTTAAAATCTTTAATAATTATTTATTTATACCATATAACCAATTGATATTTATGTTTTTTCGAATAGATTTAATTCTAGAACTTCGAATTTCAGCTGTTCACTGATTTTATTTCTATAAAGATAAGATAATAATAATTTCTTGAACGAAATAGAGAATTGAAACAAAGAGAAATTTATACAAGAAAAGCTTGAATTAATGCTATGCCTTGGCTCATATCAATTCTGTTTTGCATAATATAAAAAAACTATAATTAGGATAGCAAAAATAATATATGGTTTATATACAACAGAATGGTAAAATAAAATGTAGGGAATAATGATATTGCTTTTACCAGGTAACGACATGTTAAATTTTAAATTCAATAAATTTCCCAAGCAGTACTAATGCAAAATTTCCGATGTGATTGTTTTTGATCTAAACAAATTCGTCGAAGTACTGTCAGGTAATAATGTAATGTGTTGATATTTTATTTTCAAATCGTAAGAGCCAGACGAACAATGTTGGTTTGGCTCTTCTAGTAAACCAGGACCAATGTTATATGAATTGATAAGATTAGATTGACTGCTCTGATTCTGATTTTATGCATCCCTATGTAAAGATTTTCAGCAATATTTAATAAATATTCACGACCATTTAATTGATATGTAGTTATTGATTTCTTATGAGAACAAACGCCAAGCTTGAATGAAAGCTCAATAAAAAGTCATTTTGATTTCTGTCAAGCGAGTCTTAACAACAATTGATAATACGTTCATAAATAAGTCTAGTCGAAATTTGTTTCTCCTACAAACAGAGTTCTTGAGTTTGTTCAGCAATAGAGTTATGTGATGTGAATATCTCTTGATCTTTATTTGCGATAATATATAAAACAAAAAACAGTTTGACTAGTCGACTTAGAGAACGACTAAAATTGAATATTGACCATCTCAATAATTAAAGAGAAAATAAATGTCAAAGTCAAGCAGTCACGAAATAAAAAATTTTAATTCAAAATAATTGTAAATTTATATTGGTCATTTAATATATAAAGTAAGGATCTATTATCAGAGTTATAGGTTACAATAAATTATTAATTAAGACTTCATTTGAAAAAAAATATTTTAATATATTGTTTCTTTGTGGTTCGTTCTAAAAGTGATCAAAAAATTTTCGGTATAAAACAAGTACTGAAAAATGTTTTACGAACCTTTTGTAAACATTAAAGTAATATTTTGACTTGCGCTGGAACCTAAATTATTTAAATGTTTATATTGTGAAATAAAGCTTGAAAATTCACAAAAATTTTCATCATCTCGTACTGAATTTCAAGTATCACCATATACAAGTGTATCAACTATTTGTAAATTTTTTTCATCAACAAGAAAAACAAAAGTTCAACATTGTTGTGTACAAGATTGATCATAACTATTAAATTTTTCATTATCATTGTTTTCTCCAACTTTGATAGTTTCTTCTTCAAATGTCTCGTTATTAGTAAAAGAAACTAATGATGATGAAATAATAGTCTATAAGGGTGTGGGTGTATCATTAAGCGAAAAACACCCGCAAGCGCTGTGTCATTAACAAATTGCGCTTGTCTCTTAGACATTTCGATCAGTTTATTGTTTATAGTGCTCATGATTCTCGATAAACGGTATCATTTTTATTCATACAGACTTGCAAAAACAATAGTCAGAAGACATAGAATTACAGGGTTATGATGTAAAGCCTAATGATGCGATTTGTTGCTCTTCAGGTGCATCGGGTTTCATTTGTAATGCTGCTACAGCACGCAAGACGCCAGATATATATGTTGGCCAAATATCAGCACGCAGCAGAAAGCTCACGCGCTTCATTCCACTGTTAGCTATTCGCAGTGCCTCTTCTGGATGTGATCGATAATAAATTAGCTTAGAGAATAGATCATGCATGTCTGCTGCGACAGGCACAAAATCAACACCTGGTCTCAATAGGTCGTACCAAAACTCATCACAATTATCCGTACGATTCACTTTAAAAACTGTAGCACCGGTAAGCATCAACTCGTAGAAACGTGAGGACCAGCTGTTGCCTGCAATATCAATAAGAAATTTTCGTGTGAAATATGTGTCACTGGATACAGAATGTGTGTTGAACCATTGACCAAAAGAGATATTCATGACCTTTGCAGCATCCGGTGTACATTGCGTGCAGTGTGTAAATCGCGCGTCCAATAAATGAGGTGCCATCATGCTTAGTTGTACAAGTTGACTTCTCTGGCCGAAGAGCCAATTATTCATAGTATAAGTTTGACCAGTGGTACTGCCGCGCCAAAAGGCTGTGTCATTGCGTCTTTTGAATTCAGATAGAGTTATTTCGAACTCATCATCGCTTCGATTTCGAAAAATGAACAGCGCACGTAATAGTTTTTCAACAGGTTTTACAAGAAGCTGATCATAATACAAATATGGTATATCGATTTTTTTTGCTTCTCTACAGAAACTCAAAAGCGGAGGCGGTATCAATGTCTCTCTCATGTTTTCTAGTAATTTATGCAATGCAGGAACGTGATACTTATAATCTAGGTCCAGCCACGGATGATCATCGGTTGAAATATACAAATCAACGTGATCAGGTAGATCAGAATTAGGGCTAACATCAATCACATGCTGTAATATTGCCGAGACTGTGGGATCAGAAAACTGTTTGCTACGATTCTGTTTCACGAAATCAGGCGTGAGATCATGTGATGCGAGAACAGAATATGGCATCGGAATGAATTGAATGCTGGGTTTTCCTGAACGTAATATCCATTGTATGCTTCCATTATTCATCACGTACTTTGTGTATCGTGTTATTCTGTAATGATAAAAAAGGCCACCAGATAATAATTCTAGCTCCAGCATATGAGCGCTAGTAAAAATAGGAAAGTTTTGATTAACAGAAATCTGATAGCCACTCATTTTGCTTGCCATCTTGAGCCAAGGTGACATAAATTTTTCAATAACACCTGTGTACGGATTGTTTATGTCAGAAGGAAATCTTTGATGAGCTTCATATATCGGTGATAGGGATTGCAAAGCTGAATTATTTGTCGAATTCAAGCGATCAAGTGGTGAAATATTAACACTTTGAGGACAAAAATGCTGCAAAGATCCATAAAACGCGTTAAAATACCAGCCTTTCGACATTCCAAAGAATACCAATGACGTGCTGCATATACCACACAGTGCGACGACAGCAGTATGTTTTTTTCCACACTTAACTAAACTTATTAGGAGAATGTGCTTGGAAAACCTAATGATCGACGAAAACACATATATACGCAAAAAAATCTCAACAAACCATATGATGTGTTCTGAGAGTTTTCCCGGAAACTCAATTAAACATCGACGGAGGAAATATACCATATACTGGAAATATAGAAGACATTAGAGATATTGGAGGTATAGGAGATATAGAGATATTGGAGGAATTGGATACAGTGGAGATATTGATTAACTAGTGCTGATAATCTAGACATACTTGCAAGAAATTATTCGCTGTATATTATTCAACTATCTGCGCATATTGTTTCACTAGTACTGATAATTTTTAAATAGTGATTGACTTTTGATAACGATCCATTCAAATATATTCATGCGACCTACCATCCCTTGCTTAAAAGAATCAATCACAACAAATAAATAACTATTTACTATTCAAATAGCTACGGTTATTGTTCAAGTACACTCCAAAAAAAAACGTTTTCTCAGAAACCGAAACGTCTTCGAAAACCCTCTCCGAACCCCATAAACGTATCCGCAAAGGTTTCCGGACTCATGTAAAGTTTCGGAAAATACCTTCAGAGTTTCCGAGAATCCGAAAACATGTGGGTTTTAGAAAGATAGGTCCAGAAATCCTCCACCGTATTCTCAGAAATTCTGATGCTATTTTCGAAAACCGAAAGATTTCCGCGGAAACTGCTTTTCATTTAAAAATCCTTTCGAAAATTTTTGCGTTGCCAATGATTTTTTATCGAAAACCTTGAAAGGCGGGGTGTGGGTGTGTGGGTGTGGGTGTGGGTGTGGATGGGTGGCTGGGTGTGGGTGGGTGTGGGTTTGTTCTTCACTCACACCCACACCCCGCACCCGTGGGGACCAGAAACGATTTTGCTCAGGAAAAATTTCTCTAGAATTTATTCGATTAGATGTAGTTTTTGACGCTAATCTTGAACATCCTAATCGTTTTGAATTACAATCGTATGTTCTCAACGAAGAACACTAAAAATGTTTTATTCCTTTTAAAAAATTATCGAAAATCGCTATTTAAGAGACAGTTGTGTGCCCTATTTCGCCTCAAAGGTTAAAGTTTATTTTTTGATAATTTTTGGTCGCTTTGTAGAGAATCAAAATCTGCATAACATATCAAAAACTCAGCTTGAACTAGCTTGATTTCACAAAATGGCAGCAGATATACTATCAAATATCGACCATTTTCAACTCATAAATTGTAAGCACTTCCATCATTGTTACACTATGAAACCCCGATAAATAGACAATGTGCACTAATCTAAATAGCTGATTTTCTTCAGCTTTCGATGATCTATCTTTTGTTATATTACACGAAAAAAATTCTCTAACTTGTCGAAGTACTATTGCAGTACACTTTTATGGCACAATTTTTGACTACGTTTTCGATAATAACTTAACAGTGCTGAAACTGATTTTCATAAACAGTTACAGGTTTTATTAAACGTTGCATTTTCATAAATCTATTAAGGGTTTATAATTTTAATCTTTTTTTCTACAGTGTAGTCTGACCATTAAATGCTCTTCCGACTCGTCAATATTGGGTACCGGTAGATCGACAGTCATGAAACTTGCACCGATATCGATTCCATCTCTAACCTCAAGCACGACACTTCCAAAACAAGTATATTGTGACCTATCACACAAGAAGCAATATCCAAACATGCTACGCGTTTCCACCTGTTAAACTTTCGTGGCAACGACAACGTACCATCAAACCATAGAATGCTCACTGGAATAAGTTCTAAATTAGTGATGCTAGTATTGATTCCAAAAGCAATTTTGAGATCATAGCACTTGTATTAGATCACCACTTTGGTTTCGATCACATGAAATATGGTAAATTGAAAACTCATCAATGTCGTACTCCTCTCTGATGGGTAGAGTAACAGATGAAAGCGAATTTTGATGTCAAAGATCCTTCTATTGAGATTGCTAACAGGACTATTAAATATTTGAGAATATGCTGTTTCTCTTTCTCAATTTTACTAACATATTTCACTTCAACATACACATATCCTAGTTTTCTTCTACCATTGGCAGAACAACTTGCGATTAACGTAGAAACTCACTTGTCAAATATCGAAGTATTTACATAAAAAAGAAAAACTTTGTGAACAATGTGAACCTTAGAACTATTGAAAGGAGTGTCTCATGTTCTTTATACCACATTCTCATATTGTTTCTTCGAGTAAGTACACTGTTTTCAAGTGATATATAAATAAAATTACTGAGTGCTTGTCATTGTTCGTTATGATTGAACAATATGTAGGATAATCCTAGAAGTAAAGCCACTTTACCGATAATACTCGCTCTAAAGAGATCCTCGCCTATTTGACTTAGAACATCTGTTTTGATTATAGAAGGTGTGCAGTTCGAAGTCGAAGCAGAACTTCTTTTTCTTCATTCTATCCATTGATATATTCGCTTACACTAAAATCATTTATGACTCACATATGATACTTACACATATCTCTGTTAGTTTTCATTGCTTCGGAATGGATTTTTTCCAAAAACATCCAGCATTGAATTCTTTACGAAGTCCTACATAAATGGTCAATACAGACATAAAACAAAAAACGTATGACAGTAGTACTATAAGAGCCCATTAATAATAACTTTGAAAGTGTTTTCATTGATATTGCATCGCATTTCTTGCTATTATTGCAGCAGCACGTAACAAATTCTACACAGAATATTTATTTTTCAAAGAACTAGTCCTTGTCTCTCATACTTTATCTAGCTATTATTCAAATAAGCCATTTGAAGTAATGCTACTTCAGCATTCGGCTAGCCTTACATAGTACCGTTTAGTGGAATTTGTACAAACCAAAACCTTGCTTCAGCAAAAAATACTACGACAAGTTCCCCTTATTCTTTCAAAAACTGGAAAAATATGGTGAAAAATAGAGATATTTTCGAAAATTCATGAAAACTAATATTTAGTTAGCTCTATAAGCTTTTGATCGAAGACTCCTGATGCACACTCACTGAGTGAATCTTTCAAAGCTCAACGAAAATGTTTCTTTAGTTTGACACCATAAAAATCCAAAGAGATATCAAGCAAAAAACTAAGAAGTCATTTATGTTGGTGTTCCATTATTTTCTAGTACTATGAGTGTACTATAGGACCACCACAGAAAACTTAAACTGTCTTACACTTATAATTGTTCTCCGTCACCAAAAAATATACACCGGAATTTCATAGCTAAAGATATTCGAATGAAATCATCCTTTGTGTAGATCTGTGTGACTATTTGCTCTTCTTGAAGAATCTCTTATGATTTTTATCTGCATCATAGGATTTTGAAAAATACAACCACCAAATGACTCTACTATCCCACTTCTTCATTGTGACTTGAAAATTTTCTTAGCAATCCTAACTATAGATGTATTAATAGATAGAATACGATTTTTTCAAGACTTTCCGACTCGAATTTTGTCGAGTTCACAAAAACAGTCATTATGCAATTTTAAACTATTCGCTCTAAAGACATTATTCTAAGCATATTCATTGCCAAAAACCTAATTAAAGAGAATCTCTTTTACAAAGATTCTCTAAAGCACTTGTCTTCTGCATAACATCATATCTAATTTTCAGTAAGATCAAACCTTTTCAAATGGTAAAAGAATACAATTCTGAACGGCTTTTTACTACATTGGAACTTGCAAAATGGATTGACAATTCTTACTACACAAACGCTTCGTGAGAAAAGTGGCTTTACAGTAATGAATACCTCCTATTCATTTCATACAGAACTTCGAAACATTTTTGTCAGCAGGAAAATAATTATTATGATGCAAAAAAAACACTATACAAACTTAGTAGTACTACTTAAGGATAGAAAAATCCACTGGATACTGACGATGGAAATGACTTTCTGAAGAGAATACAATTTCAAAAGATTTATGTTTGCTTACTGTATTCGTGCGAAATGTTCTATGCTGACGAACAGAATAATGGTGTACTGAATCGAAGTTATTCTATGCAAAAAAAACAAATAAAAGCATTATGTTGCCTATGTATGCAGCGCAAAATAAATCTGTATTTGTGCATTCATCCATATATGTAAAATAGCACATGGTTATATATTATTGAGATATCTTGTTTTTTTATACCTATATTATCATTGTTTTGCTTGTTCTCTCATTCACCCTTCGAATAGCTTAATCGACGGAGAGAGAGTGAATTAAATGTTGGTAAAAATACACACTTAAACATGGCTTAATTTGTTTTTTTCTCATCGTTGTACAGCATAGACAAAATATTAAGGTTTCAGAAGCGATAGTATGCGGCTCAATACAGTTGATTCTGATAGAACCAAGCTTTAAACGTTCCTTCTACATATGAGAGAAGATATTGATTTTAGATATTAGTTCTGAAACTGTTTCGTGCCCATGGTCATGTTCTTCGCCATAGATTGAGATCCGGATATCGTCCCGACCTCAGTACCAATATTAGTTCTCGTTTAGAAACGCTCCTGGTCTCAGCATTGACCTAGATCTCAGTTTCAAAATCTATCTCGACCATCATCCTCGTTCACGTTCTCGTCCCCATCGCCATTTATATTCCTATTCTGATTACAATTTCTATTCCCATCGTGATTTTTGTCTATGTCTAATGTTCAGCATGTTAAAATATTTAATATAGAAAATTATTTGTTTATTTTTTGTAATCGTTTAGCAAATACTGATGTATCTTTGTTCTATTAGTATTTTTTGATTGTTTAATAATAAAAGTCAAAAGCAGAGCAATTAATATTCGAAAATATTTTCTTGAATATATTATTTAATTACTCAATTTTCAATCAATCAATTCAATATCAACAAATCTAAAACAAATTAATAAAAATCAGCAATTGTAACATGATGATAATAAATATTATCACAGATATAAATATTCATCATGATTATTATAAAAAACTCTATAACTCTTCACTTATCAGTTAGGTTGACTAAAACCACATGTCTAAACATTGAAAATATAATACTCTGTTAATCTTCATCAAACAAATGTTCTACCATTTATCGATATATTTTCAGAAGCTACACAATAAAAAAAGAGTAGTGAAGTAAAAAAGAAATAAGATACAGTCAATTTCTCTAATTCTGTCGGAAAAATTTTACCACTTTTTGTTTCAGTTACCATTCAACTATTTTACATCAGATCAAAAATATTTTTACATATACGTAATCTCTAAATTCTCCTGTTTCCAATGATATACTATTCGCCTTTTATTTCACACCTTTTCGTGGAGAAATTACCGATCTACGAAAAGTAGTTGCACCCGACAGAATTAAGTGGTAGTTCCCTAATCCTGTTGACCAGCAAAAAAATTTCCCTAATTCTGACGCTTCTAACAAATTACATAGGAAAATTCTACTTTACAGAAAAAAGTGTTTTTACCCTGTTTTTCATAAGAAATAGAGGGAAGGTCTCTGAGACATTTTTGTAGAGTGAATCAAGCTCTATCATTATCTAAAGGCTCAAGACGATTGCATTTTTATTTATTAAGATACAGATCTTGAAATGAAGATACCCAGCACTCATAGAAAAAAGGATGTCCCTAACTCTGACGGTCAATGTTTTTATCTCTAATTCTGATGGTAGCTATTTTTTAACCATAATTCTGACGTTTCAACCAATTTTTGTCCCTAATTGTGAGGATAAGTCGTTTTATCTCTAATTATGATTTTTCAATGAGTTTTTGTTCCTAATCACAACGAATGCGCAAGCGACTCTTAGCGGGTTCTTAACGTCGTCATCGACATCTACACAATAGAAAATTATCTTGACTATGTCCACATTTTCTGAAAAATAAAAATCCACTTGATATTTGTCATGTGACTTAGCACTAGGAGTGGACCATTTAATTTAACGCGAGTTAATTAACGGCGTTAATTAACTAAAATCGTTAACCGTTAAAATTAACGAATTAACGTTTTTAGGAAAACCGTTAACCGTTAATATTAACGGTTAACTAATACGTTAACGGTTTTTAGTTAACCGTTAATTTATTGTAAATTAACTCATTAACGTATAAATAACAATCATATATCGTTTAATTTCGAATTTTTTCATGAAAAAATCAATATTTACACAATAACTATTTTCATGCTATCAATGAGGATGTCAGCATGTATTATGAATTGAAATTATATCCATACTGATCCAATATCATCTTACAAGATATTGTTAAATTCTCGTATGAACATTGTAGTAGAATACGAAAGTCATAAAATGGGACATTTTGAGTTAGTTTGAAATCGAAGGTTAACTTTTGTTAATCATTGCGATTGATGTTACATAATGTTTAGTGAATAGCTCGTTCATTCAAAATTAATTGGTAAACGTAATTGGTACATTTTTTCGACAATAATCCAGATAACAAAAGTAGATTATCTGAGCGCATTTCGTCTAACCTGCCAAAAATTATCAATAAGCATAATTCTTCGACGATTAACTATGATATTTAACAATATTATTAGTTGTCGAGGCTTAAATAGACTTAGTTTGGAAGTTTTTCAACACTTTTGCCTTTGGTTTATGAGAATATATAAGAGTACGTCACATAATCACATTGATAATTATAAATATAAGAGTGAAAATCGTAAAAACAAATTTTAAGCACGTTTTTTAATTTTTGAAAGAGTAACTAATTCTGATAATTAAAAATTGATTGGTATTATATTAAATAGACTTCGAAAATTCACAAAATGAAATAATAAAATGGAATCGCTATGCTGTCAAAGATACATACGTTGTTTTCTTGTGTAGCTATTGAATGGAAATATGTTTATCCTTATGCATTTCACACGACTTGATACATAAGATAGTCACAATTTGCAACTCGCAAATATACTTTACTAAAAACTGGAAAGAAATTTAAAACATTAAAAATGACATCAAAATCTACCAAATATTATTTACAGGTAATAGAAGAGTGATTATTTCAGTTCGCAAGTCATCGAAATGATCGCTTATGTTTCATTTGAATATACATATTATTTGAACTTTAATAAAAATTAACTGGAATGTTGACTGAGTGTTTCTTGAATCTTTAATCAAGAAATTTGTTAGTTAATAGCTTCAAGAAGGACTTTTATATAGAAAAATCGCCTAGATATTGTCAGTTTTCTTGAGTTTGAACAAATGATTTAAAACAATTATATGTGATTGAACAAAATGGTGTTATTTGATTCACTGTATATTTATATTCATCAGTTTTAGACGTTGATGTGATCAAACTAAATTTTTAGTTTTGTCACGTTTATGCATAAAGCATTTGCCTTGAAAAAGAATTAAGTGTGTTATAGATATTTCGATAAAAAATATAACAGTAAAAATATTTGCCGAGAGACATATACACCATACTTTCACAGTAAATTCTAACTTATCAATCAGTTCGATACAATTTATCTATAGTATCGATAACATTCTAAAAAAGCTTTTTAATATTCAAACTAGAAATAATAAATGGTTTTGCTATCAGCTTACGACACAGTTCTAATCTTAGTCAATAATTATGTCGTCTTGATGATTTCGATCATAATTTTAATCCTGTAAGGGAAGTTTTTCTCTATACACGCGAGAAAAATGAGGTAGTAGTGCATATTATGGCCGAACCTGTTAAGTTTAATAAAATAATGTTTTTTTATACTATTATATTAGAAATATTTCACCTAGTTTTTCTTGATTGAATAAGAAAAACGAAAGCAACTGTCTATGAAAATCAGAACATTTTTGAAAAGAAATTATAATAGCTTTTGTAAAGCTTAGACAACTGTTTTGATTGATTTTCAAGAATACATCCGTTTCAGAATATGAACACATGGATATTTACCAAGACATATACATTTAAATAGAAAACGTTCATGAAACATTGAAAAGAAACATACTAGTCTATATCGAATAATATTCTCGGGTTTCAAGTATTTGCAGAAATTGTGAAATATGCTATTCTCACCTCAATTTTATTTTAAAAAAATTCTACAGAAAGTTTATAAATCTGATGAAAACACATTATGTTTCTCTATTTAATCAGCAAGTTTTATTGAATAATTCAATATTGCCGTTTTTGAGAAATTAAATTCTGTTAAAGTGGCAAAAGTAATTTAACAAATCTCAATTATTTTATATGAAAATCGATTCTACGCTGATCCTCTCTATGAAATATTAATCAATTTGTTGTATTAGTCAGACTTAATTTGTGGAAGATATTGAAGATGAAAAGCGTTTCTAAACGTAACGGTAGCGGCTACAGGTTTCAATTTTCATGACTCAATAGTGTGTGGTTCTCAGTATGGATATAGATAAAAAAATAGCTTTATTCTAACTTACAAGCATGAGATTTTTTTGATGTGGTTCCATTTTTTCTTCGAAATATAGATCCAATTTTTCCAATAGACATCTTTTGATGAACTTGAATACGGTCGATTCGTTTTTTTCTGGTTTTGTCAGAAAGAAACGTAAAGCGTATGGTACTAAAATACGAAAGAAGTCGTTAGAAACATTTTATAAACTTCGGTAGTTGATTTTCTTCGATGAAGTACACAGTGCATCAAAAGGAAGCTCACCGAAAAATTCAAATATCATCTTGACGACCGAGACGAATGAGCTGAATATTTTATTAGCGATACAGATATGTTCAAAGATTATATTCATAAACATATGCCTAGAAAAATCTTTTTTTGTATTATGACTATAAATCACAACAACGAAATATCACTATAGCACAGATAGGAAAAATACAATATGCTTTATAGGTGATATCTCTCGATATTCTTTCGTGGATTTAAACCTCGAATGCTTCTCTAGCATTAATGTAAGAGTCAACTCATTTGCTCGAGTTATAAAGAACATATTCAATTTTTTTCGTTGAACTAATATGTTTCTCACTCTCTAGACTACATCTTTCCTCTTTGTGAAATGGTAGAATTTCTATGTTGTGATCTATAGTTGTACTGAGAAAAGTGTTTCTTAGGGGTTTTTGTACAGATATACGTTTCGCTCACGTTTCTATAATTGGTAAAAAATCAGCTTCTTTGATCTAGTCGTTATGTAACTTAGATATTTAATTTTTTCGGTAAAATCACTTTCAGTTTATCCTGTGCTTTCTCATTGATATTCAAGCTTGTTACTTACTTGAGCAAGCTAATGCTAATGTTGGATAATTTTTTGCTGCGACAACAGTCGTCGCACCAAAAAATGGTTTAAGTACAGTTTAGAGGTCTTTTATTGTACACCAGTCATCATTAGTAAATTCAAATTTCTTGTTGCCAAGTTTTAGCTGTTGAACGGAACTAATGTTTGGTACCTTGAACGATCTGCTGTTGATGTCGTTTATAATTGCTTGATGTGTGATAAACCGATTCACCATGATGAAGGTTGTATTCCAACGAATTTCGATATCTGTTATAAGTGCAGCTGTAATTGGTGGATCATGGATTTTTTCTCGCTGTTGTACATAATCGGTAACAGCACGTGTAGAATTAATGTTGTTAATAAAAACACGCATTCGATCAATTAATTTCCGAATTGAAGCACGAATATCTTGAAGATCAATTGATTGATAATCATCATTTTCTTCATTGTCATCTGAATTATCATTTTCATCGACATAACTAACATTATCTTCATTATCGTCATCAACAACATTGATTAATTCTTCATCATTATCAGCTGCATTGCCAAATGTTAAATTATTTTCATCATCTTCCAATTCTTCAGGTATATCAAGATCATCAAAATCTGATGATGTATCATTATCCTCTGAATTATGATCGACTACATCAATTATTGTACGTGACGGTTGCTTTCTGAAACAAAAAGGAAAAATTGTTTTTAACTAAACACTAATAAGATAATAACACGAGAGATGATCGATTACATCGATTCAGTAATAATCTCATAAATTGTATTGGCGCTCACTTCTTATGT
>CAJNOL010004214.1:0-16825 GCA_905250125.1 Rotaria sordida | reverse complement strand
AAAAAAAAGAGATGTTCTCAGATTTTTTAAAATGTTTATAAGATATGCAATCTACTCAGTATAGGCAGAATTCGTCCAATGAAATTTAAGATTATACAGAGTGCTTTTGTCTCTAATAACTAGTCAAATACTTAACATACTTCTTGGTATAGTTGGCTGGTATTTTTATCCATGATTATCAAAACTTGCTTTAGTATATTTACAGATGACTTTAAGAAGAAAATCTAAACTTCCAAGAGTCATGAAAAATGAATATTGCAGTTTCAGCAGCAAATTCTTGCTCTTTATAACTAAAACTCTGAGAGTATACTGAGTAACAAGACTTTTATCTGCGGTATAAGTACGAACGAAGCGACACTAGTGTGAATTAATCGAAAAGATGATATATCGGTTATTGTGTGCTACGATAATGAACCTATTATTATTGATAGCTCACGTAAAGTCAAAATTCATGGTTAAAGTCAGTTGTAAATGCTTCAAAGTAATTGTTGACAATATTTCTTTTATGAATATGACCTATGAATACTATTTAAATAGCAAGACTTTTATAAAAATAATAATTTTATGGATTGATGAAGTTCTAAAAACGCTCTACACATTATAGAATATAAAGTAAAAATTAAATAAAGATTTCGAATGAAGTAGATTTGAGATTTAGCTTCTTTTTTTATATTGATAAAGTGATACTCATGATGTTTGAGCAATATTCATCGATTTGCGGTTGAGTTCAAGAAAATTTTGATTAAATCTAATACAAGAGTTTACAGAAGTTTTATCATAATTTATAGTCCATTTTTGAATGTCGTTTTTGTTTTGAAGTTTATAGTTTAAGAGTTTGTGACGACTTTACAACGTTATAGTTGTGAGTGTAGGATATGAACATCATCTTTTAATTTAAATAGATTAATGGTGGCATTTATACCTTAACTTGAAATTATTTTCTCATATCGTAAAAGAAATGAAAGCAATTAAAGATTGAACATTTTCTTCCTTGAATCGAAGACAGACAGAACTATATACTATTCTCTTCATTGCCGACAATATTTAATCAGATTGATCAAATTTATAGCTACTATAACTAATATATTTATGAACGAATTTGAACATAGCAATAAAATCGTAAGAGAAGAAAAAATTTAAAATTACATTTAACTTCATTGGTAGATGATGCCTTATAGCTCGACTTGATTTACTTAAATCTATACTAATTGTTTTTAAAAAAATGTTCCTTGACTTAGAGTATTATATCTAATTTAAAAATTAGCTTTTTTAAATATTTTATTCGAAAAACAATTATCTATGGAATATTAAGAATTGATTTTTAACAGTCATTAATGAACTCTCAGGAGTAAAAATTTCATTAAAAAAAACGACTATTTTTTATATAAAAAAAAAGAAATTTTCAAAATTGGATACATTTCAAACACTTGACATTAGTATTTTTGTGTACTCAAAAAGTAAGTGCACTCTAGAATCGGTCAGTGTGTCCGTTCGGCCGGCCGTTTACACGATAACTTTTGAAAGGAGAGTCCGATTGCAATGAAATTTTCTACACAGTTTGGTCTCAACAATATCTCGGTCGAGTTCGAAGCTGAGAAGGATTGGGCCAGTTGTTTCTGAGTTATTGCAAAAATAGTCATTATTCCCTATGCTTTCCTATGCCAAAATCGACCTATCTCCGTTTTCGTAAAAAACTTTTCCTATCATGGTCAAACAAGACCCCAACTATAATATACCATTCGATAGAGAATTTCAGGAGCTACAAAATGGTATATAAAACATGAAGAAACAAGAAGACTAACTCACCTATTTCAAAGATAATTAAACGGAATTCGGTTCTGTGTTTGTCCACGCTCTAATTGATCCACAATTAGAGCTCTGTCTTTCGATCACAGAGATAATAGTTCGAGGCTTTCTGGGCCGGAGAATTTCCATCTAAGCTCCGTTTGCCTCGAAATCCTATTAGTTGAGTAGTAACCAATAGAAATCAACTTATATGAAAAAACGACTTTCTTAGAGTAAATCAAGGCGAAGAGTTCAAATCTGAGCTGTGTTCATCTCTAAATCCTATTGGTTGAGCAGTAGCCATTAGAAATCAAGTGTTTATAGAAACGGCTTGCCAGGATAATTTTTACGTCCACACATTCTAGGATGACTCATCTGTCTCATTCACTTTTTGAAGTACACATAACTCTCGGATTTAAACTCGAGGTTTCCACATTTATTTTTCTATAAAATTAAGATGCATCGAAAGATATTGAAACTTAAGGGTAAAGGAAAATCATGTAATGAAAGAAAACAAATGAATAAGAAATGGCTTAAATGGACGTGTCTGTCTTGCCTCCTCTCATTTTCTACTATGTTCTGCATACTGTCAATTACTTATAAGAAAGTTGTCAAATTAATAGCGGAGCGTAATGAAAGAAAAGTTTACGAAGTAATGTGAATAATCTTTTAAATATTTTTTGTATTGATTTTTTTTATCATGGATTATAACCAAACGATTGAGATTGTTTTAGAAAAAAATTGTGTAAGTTAATCTTGAACAATTTTCAATACAACCATCTGAGAAATGGTTATTTGTATAATCTGACTATGGCTCGTGACTTCAACTTACATCAAAAACGAATTCAAAACAAAATATTTCAAAGTTTCAGTTTTTAACCCTTTGATGATGGTGGAACAATAGATATTTCAATTTTCTTCACTAGACAAAGAATGTTTCGTTTACACGAAGCTGTTAGATGTGCAAAATTACAACAGTCATAGATTGCTGTATTGGCTACCTGATACATCGGTTTTTCTTCTTCTTTTTCGAACGTTCTGTTATTTGGAAGTGATTGTTCAATTTCTACTCTCTGATTCTATTCTCTTTGATGGAGTTACAATGTTATTGATTTTACAATAGAATAAAAGCTTGTCTTTAACTACAAGGCATTGATATACTGGAGTTGAGCAATTAAAGGACGTTAAAAGACTTTTCATATCAATTTTAAATTTTACATTTTGAATTATTCAGAAAAACTTGTTTTGCTTTTTATTGAAAACAAAATCGAATTATATTATTTTATTGTAGAAGCATTTTTTGTTTAACATCAAGAAGTTAACTCTTGAAAAACCTCTTTATGAAAAGTGTAAAAAAAAACAATTTCTTAACAAACTGCTCTTCATTTGACGGTCAGAATATGTTTGTTCGTAACAAGAAACTTAGAAAATACACTTTTTATAGTAGAAACAAGTACGAGTTCAGACAAGTATTGAATTTTTTACTTTCAATACTTAACATTTTGTTTCAAAGATGAAAATAGTTGTTTTTATCTTTGACTACAATCCAGATCTTTATGTTATGAATTTGCATCAAATTAAAATAAGTAAAGATAAAACTAGTTTTTGATAAAAGTAATTCCGTCATCGACGAGATAAACGACTAAAGATATTGCGAAGCATGTCTTTTATAATAAACTATTTGTACAAACAACTTTGTGTTTCGTCCATAAATTCTTATATGATTAACATCTCAGATAACTGAATAGATAACTCTAGAATACTAATTGCTTCATATATCCTTCATGTATTAGCTAGATAAGCATTTCAAATGAGTCATCATTCTCAGAATTATTCTTAAGACAACTTATTTCTTTTAAAAAATTTGTTATGAATAGTAGCAATATTCAGCTAGGGTGGATGGGGTGTGACTGTAGGATTCAGTATTCCCCTTACCAACAGTTCCACCCACACGTACACACTCACACTCACACCCCGTAGTAGGATCTAAAAGAGTGTGGATGTAAATATTCCGATACCCACGCCTACAGCTACATCTGCAGGATCAGAATTTTATTATTATCTAGAATCACGACCAAGGCTTGTCAGAAACCATTGGTTTGTCATAATATCTTAAGAAGAGCAACCGATGTCGAGGAATAAAATGGTCTATTCGATTTTGGGCGTCTTCTACAGATAGGATAGGTTTTTTCAGAAACTATTGGTTTTCTCTAAAGTTTGATCAAAGATGACTAAGATCGAGAAATCGAATGGCTATAATAGATTTTAAATATTTTTGAGCATCAGGCTGAGTTTTTGCGAGAAATCTTGAGTTTCTCATAAATTTTTACCAAAGATAACTGGGGACGAGGAATAAAATGATTTCATTCGTTTTTCTATATCGTGTATTGAGCTCAACCTGACGAGCATACGCTCATAAAGAAAGATGAATATCGGTAAAACGAAATAGAGTTATAAGAATTGAGAACAGATAAAAGTATAAAATTAAACTGTATGGATCATAATTAGTATCTCAAAATCTATGATATACAGGCAAAAAAAACAAAATGAAGTGCAGAATGAAGTGTTATTCAAGTATCAAGAAGGATGTGGGTGTGGATGTAGGTCCAAATAGAGTGATGTAACACCCACACCCACATCCTAAACAAATCCTGAGAGTTGAGGGAATTCAAACTATGCATGATATTCAAATAATGAGAGACACGCTTGGATTCAAAAGAATCTAAGGAAGTTTAAAGTCAGAGAGTTTTTAGGGTTCGGAAGATCCCTAGAAATTCAAATCAGCCTAAAAATACATGTATTTCGAGGAATGCAAGGTAGCCTGAAAATCCTAGGAATTTAAAGATTGCCAGTAACCTGATGAATCAAAAAAATCTGTGAAATATGAAAAATTTAGAAAACTCATGGAATCGCCGAAATATTATGAATCAATAGAATCGTAGGAATCCAAGATATGCATCCTTCAAGGGTAAAGCAGGCAAAAGAAGAATGATTGATGAAGAAAACATCTCATGATGAAGAATGTAAAAACAGATTCAAAAAAGTCCTTTATCAACGAATGGTCGCGAGAACAAAAAAAGGGATGCCATGTTTTTTCTTGTCGAGTTTCATCATTTATCCACGTGTTTCGATACTAAATTTCGTCGTGTCAAAGACAGCATAGGAGACCTATTGACCAAAACACATCTATTGGGTCGTATTAATTTATAAAATGTAAAAACCTCGTTTGACAAAAGTAGTTTTCATATAACATTCAGGGTTTTCACCACCACTTCGTTCCACAAGTGGATGCAGCTGAGGAAAACTTATCATGCAATACAAGAGCTAAGGGTCAAATATCAATCTTCTGCGAATTTCCTGAAAATTCCTTCTTATTACGTTTAATGTCGCAAACCAACATACCACGAATATACCAGATTTATTTATTGACAGAAGTCAGAGCATCCAAAATATTCTACGAACTCTAGAAGCTGAAGAAAGAGATGAAATGAGAAGAATCTCAAGAACTCCACAAACTGCACGAACTATCGAAAATTCAATTAAATGAAGAAACTTAGAGATTCCAAGGATATCAACGATGTCTAGGAAGTTATTGAGACAGACAAAACCACGAAACTCAAGAGCCCGTTGGTGGGCAAAATATCTGCATGAATTCAGAGGAATCAAGAAAGTTACGAAACTGTACAAACTATACCAATAACATCATCTTGAGCGAGTTAAGTCTCTTCTAGCAATCAAAGGATCAATGAAACTGAAACTAACATGATAATGAAAGGAGCTCAAAAAGTGAAGGATTCACAGGAACATTTGCATGAGTATTGATAAAAAAATATTGAAAAAAGTGAATTAAACGATTTTACAACGAATTCCGTTTATTTTCTTATTTGAAGTTTATGGGAAATTGAACTGCTCATCACACAAATGTTGACGTTGCCACTAAAATCTCTGTGGAAAAAGATTAAAACGAAACAGAAACTGATTGATTCCAACCAACAAGTACAAACTATGTACATTTATGTGTAACATGTGGATGTAGCTTCACTTTATCGAGTTCCTCAAGGGTTAGGTCAATCCATTAGATTTAGGTATGTTGGTTTATAATCCTAGATTCAACTGTTCTGGTCTCTTCCACTAAATAATTCAAAACGTTGGTATAAGGAACAACACTTGTTCTATTTATATGAATTCAAGAAAAATTGATCACCATGTAATGTTGGAGACAACACATCATCAATCTTCGAGAACAAGAGTTTCTTTCGACAAAAAGTCAAAAGTACGTTTCTAAATAAAGTAAGGATTAAGGAAATTCTGTGAGCATTCTCCTCGAACAACTTTTATATGTACCATCCATGTCCGAAGAGAAAACGATTACACCTATATTGGTATCCTTCAGCGAGTGAACGATAATAAAAATCTTATTCGTTACTGAATGACGATAGAACGATCGTAAAATCATATTTTGTTTCTCATTGTTACTTGTTGTTCAATCAGATCATGATCTTCTGGTAGTTCTAGTTACTTTTAAAAGTCATTTCAAAGAATCATTCGACAAAAGATGCGACAATTCAATAGATCGAGCTGAATTCTTGGTTCGAGTTAATGCGAGAGTACCAAATTTCCTTACAGAACAAAATGTTTCCATTCCTTTTATTTAAAAAATGTTCAGGTGCTTTTGCTGGGATATCATAATAGAAATAGGAAGAGAATGAAAATCTTATTCTGATAAAGAGCACGTGCTTTCTGTCAGTAGATAAATTATGAAATTTATCCGAAAGAATCGTGTTACTCCACACGCGCGAACTATAGACAAACGAGAAAAGTTCTTCAAAACATAATCATTTCATTTCCGAATTTCTTCTGTGCGTACAGGACGTCTGAGAAATTACGATGATTGTATTCACATAACTTTCACCATCACTAATCTTGCTTAAAGCGATAATCAGCAGTAACCTACCTTCAGCTGCTAAAATACTGGTTTTCACGCCGAAAAACTAAAAGATATAAGGTATCTGATGAATATCCGTTTCCTGCAGTGGTTATCGTCTGACCTTCTTCATAGTGGAGAAGAATCTAGTTTTTCCGGCATTGGCGGTAGCTGCGGTAGTTGTATCGTTCTATGAGAAAAAGGAAATAGATATGGAAAATAAAAGAGCACTAAGAAACTCTTTGAATTACTTGAACTTTGCTGGAGCGGGTCTTGCTTTTTGCTTTGGTTATGCCAACAGCAGTCGTTGTCGAAGCGCCTGCAATTCAAAATAGTCATTGATTTCTTAACAGACTTTGAGTACCATTTTCTATTAAATTCAATATCCCTTTACGGTTTAGTGGCTTACTTAAAGCAGAGACGGGTGTCACTGATTATAACAGAAGAAATGCGGGCTTCTTTTCATGGCGGGTGTGCGAATGTGAGCGACAAGCATAGAAATAGTGTGACTGAGAATGTGAGTGTTTGATGTGAAGGTGTGAGATCTTCTATTCACTCTCACTCTTTACGTATCCTCACATCTTCAACTACGCCCTTAAAGTACTAGCGACACTACTTTTAAATTGGCCTAAGTAAATATCTATCTAAGTCCATCTACGCTTTTGTGAGAAAAAACAAGGCCTAATGTCTTATCTTCTTTGAATCGCTCAATTGCGATCTATAAGAACGCCTGCTGGGTGTGGGTGTGGATGTGAGTCAGGAAGATGTCAACACACCTCACCCACTTCCACACACCCACACCCCAGCGATAAAATACATACGAATTCTACTTAGTATATAACATCAGCTTTAGTAGATAAAGTAATTTAATTCTTTTCTTCGATGCAAAATATACATGACATAACTTGAGATTAGATATTGAGATCTAGTCATTTAAAATATTTCTGACTATTGTTGTAGTAGTCCGATTCGTTTTATTTGCAACTTAATTTAATCAATTGTCTAATTGAAGAGAAAATACATCTACATAGCTCTGAATTGTATACAAGCTACAAAATGTTCTGGTTGTTTTACAACGTATAATCCTGGTCTTAGAAAAGTAGGCTAACACCTTCTTAATCAATAGAGAACATTTGGGTTTCTCGCAAAGAAGTATAATAAGCAAACGTTACAGAATGTGGATAGCGAATTTCTTGGATAATTTTGAAGACATGAATTAGAGCAATCTAAGCGTGTTGAGAAGAAATATAAGAAGAAAGAAATCTTAATAAAACAGGAAAATCTGGGACGACAGAAAAGAAGCAGAATTTTTCTGCTAAAAATAGGAAAGGTGACAGCACTGCAAGAAACTGAACGAATTGATATTAGATGGATCCAATCAATTCATCATATTCAAACAATCAGAGACTTGTTATGATTTAGAAGAAGCCAAGAAACTCAAATAATCATAAGAACACACAAATTTCGAAGGATGCAAGGTACTCTAAAAATCCGATGAACTTAACGACTGTCAACAATCAGAGAAATGGACAGAATCTGTGATATGCAAGAAACTCGATGAATCCAAGAAGGCGGAGAAACTTCAGACATCAATAGAATCTAAGGAATTCAGGATATTCATTGAATACAGAGAATTTTGAGGATATATGTGAAATTCAAGTGAAGAATCTTGTCTACCGTTCTAGTGGCAAAGCAGGAATAATAAGAATATTAGGTGGAGAGACCATCACATGCTGAAGTGTGTACGGGCAGAGTGAAAAAAATGTTCTCTATCAACGAATGATCGATAGGATAAAAAAGGAGGTACCATAAAATCCAACAAACGGCTGATTTTATGGAATTTCTCGTTCTGAATAAATCATGGCATCAGTCTAGTGAGTAATCATTATACGTTTTTTCTTGTCAAACCTAATCGCTTACAGTGTATCAAAGACATCACAAGAGACCTATCGACCAGAATAGATCTATTCAGTCACATCACTTTAAAATTGCAAAAACATCGCTTGTCAAAAGTAGTTTTCGTACGACATGCATGATTTCCACTATCTTGAGGGTGTGGGTGTAGATGTGGATATTTCCATCATTCACACTCACACTCACACCCATATCCACACCGACACACATCCACATCCACACTCACACCCAGCTAAGAGATCAGAATGACATGTATACATTAAAGATTTGATGAAGACAGTTAGGTGAATGATCAAGAGAATTCTTTAAGCCCTCATTCTACCTTTACTCATGTATATCAAAGATCACTGTTTTAATTCTGACTTGAATATAAAATCCTAATTTTTCGATATTTTTATTGAAATTCTACGTTTTAGAAACGAAGAAGATTCTACATTGTCAGAACAACAACAAGTATAATCAAATTGAAACTGATTTATGAGTGAATTACAACTTTTTAGTGCGATTGACTTCGAAAAATGGAAGTTGACCATAGCAATCTCTGAGTAGTGTATTTTATTATCCTCTATACCTGCATTGTATGGCAAAGGTTTCCCTACATTTTATTAGATATTAAAGGAAATACACGCTGTAAAGTTCAATGTCTGCCTAATTTAATGATAAAAGTGGCTTTACTCATGTAAAAGGTTTGAATCATTTTTTAGATTTGAATGGGAAATGGATCGCCAGGACAGTACACAATCCACTCAGATTTGCTTGTCGATTTCTGCTAGGTTAACTTATAACTGTAAAGAATATTTTTGAATGAGTTCGCCCTGAAATATTTTCGGAAAAAGGGTTACTCTACATTTTTCAGTATATTGTAATTTTTTCCTGAGCGGTGCAAGATCGAGAGCTGAAATTTTTACCACTTACATAACCTTTTGCTTTACATCTGCTATAAAAGTTTGAATCAAACCGAACGACTCGTTGAAGGGTGTGGATGTGGATGTAGGTGTGCGTGTGAGTGTAGGTGTGGCTGTGGGTATGGGTGTGGATTTTGTTTTCCTCTTCATCCCACATCACACCCACACCCACACCCTTTCATTTGGTTTGTAACACTTTCCTACGATGACATTTTTTGAGGTGAGAACTCAGCTTAGTTATCGAGCAGACAACAGAGATCTATTGGCTTTCACTAGTAGTCGACTTCTTCGTTCCATTTGAAAATTGACACGTTAGCAGTTGGTTGCCAATCTTACCTTTTTTTCCAGCTGGGGTTACTGTTTAGCTCATTTCTTTCTCGCAGGTTACACTGGTAAAGCACTCTAACCTTATGTACTTAACGGATCTAATTATTTTAAATGACATATTCGCTTGCACACTCAATCAAATGTGAACTACGTAGTCAGTTGATCATGCCTTCCTTTTTCACATTCTTGTGTTTAATTCTTCATACTTCACTAAAGCAGAGCAAGAATAGAAATGAGTTACTTTGCATTTGGATACATTTTTCGATCATTTCGATCACGTGGGAACTGTTGGGTCGGTTATCCGGCTGTTGAGCCCAACATTTCTTGATAAGCTCATGAAAAATCAATGGAGTACCTTCTGGTATCTTCAAACGGTCACCAGCAAGCACGAATGCACGTATGACCCCATCTGAGAGACCGTCGTAAGGTATTTCACTTGTAGCTAATTCCCAATAAACTATTCCCAAACTATAAATATCAGTCTTAACCGTATGGTGTTCGGCAAGCAGTATCTCAGGTGCAGTCCATTTCAATGTGCAGATCAATGAAGGATTTGATGTCGTTTGACGTGTCGTTTCATCTTGTGTTCGAGCTAAACCAAAATCACACACTTTGACAGTATACCCTTGATAAGCTCTTTCTACCAAGAAATTCAATGATTTTATGTCACGATGTAAGACAGGTTCTGGTAACTGATGCAAGTAATTGATTCCACTGGCTGTTTGAAAAGCAATAGATAATCGTTCAGGCCATGTTAATACCAGATTATCTTCATGTAATATCTTGTGCAATGATCCTAATGACATGTATTCCATAACTAATGCATACTTTCCTGTTTCCGTGCATGCACCATAAAAACTGACGATGTTAGGACAACGAATGCTGTCCATTAACGAAAGCTCTTTGAAAAATTCTTTCTCAATTCTATCAGTCAAATGGGTCAGATGTAACTTTTTGACAGCGACTGTGTAATGTCTACTTATCCATGTAGCTCTGTGTACTGCACCAAAGGCTCCGGCGCCAATCTTCTCATGTAGTTCGAGGCCGTTGTCGGGTATTTGAATAAAGTCATGTGGTTTATCTAAATGTCAAATATCTAAGCTTATAGTGAACAAAAATATTCTCTATATAATGTAATGGGTTCCACAAATTGAATATTCTTTTTAAAAAATCGTAGAAAATGTTAAACTCTCATGTTTAAGTGACGTTTCAACTTTTCAAAAAAAATTTTTGTAACAATGTGTCATTTCTTCAAATAACATGTGCGATTATGAGATTTGGCCAAAACACTCTAACACCGTAGAATGCTCGAAATGCAATTAGAAATTTCCAATACGTTCATTTTTATTGTATAGTAATGAGGAAATCGATTATTGTCCACTCAACCGATCATTCTAAACGCTCCCAACAGAAAGAAATAACTTCAAAGGCAATTTCCTCTTCCCTCCATCTGAAAACACTACTTTTACGACTTTCGGTTTTCCATTGTTGGTGTATCCTCGAAGTGTCCTCTGCTAAATGTTTAGCAGAAAAGAATTTACAGCTATTCAAGGGTGTGGATACGAAAGAGGAACACATCCACACACAACATCTATCTAAGCCAATGCCTCAGTTATGCATATCATTCATTTCACATGTGCGATTGAAATTTTCTTTAAAAAAGGATCAAAACCGTCAGAATTTTCTAGGAAACTCAATAGACACATAAGCAAGTTTCTTTGAAGATATCGACTATGTTACATAGTTTAGTTTAAATCCCATCGGACAAAGCTGAGATTTCTTCCAAAATTGGACAAGTGATGAAGAACATAACTGCTTTAGTTGAAAATTGTATGGCCTTTGAATGTCATGATAAGTATGAGATGGGAGTGTAGGTGGGTGTGACAGAAGAGAAGATTAACATCTGCACTATTCAGAAAATATTGCTTTTCACATTAACCTGTTGCTGAATAGTGATTGATCATCGTTCATGAAACCCACAAATAGCTCTGATTGTCTCACCTTTCTTGGTGCTGCTAGATCCTACGGCTTGCTCTTTGATCTCAAGTGATTTTTGGCGCCACCACACACTCTTGTCGTAGTCACTTTGCTGTGAAGCAATTAGACCGAGATCGGCATATAAACTGCGAAGTGAAGGATCATTCGGCGAAAGTTCTTGTAGCAAACGACTGTAATACTGTTCAGCCAGATCAAGTTTGCCCATCGTCCATAATAACTTGCCCAACGTCCACAGACTCGTCTCTCCAGTTCCGTTTTGTTTCTTCATATCCACAAGCACTTCTTTCAAGTTGTGTTCGTCATCACCACACAAGGACATTCCTATTATCCACATTTTATCTTCATCTTGATCAAGAGAGCTGAGTTGGAAAATGGAACCAAGCATAAAGAGTACCTCGGATTCATTAGCAAATTGACTAATGATGCTAATATCAGCAAATGGTTTTGTTGAGACCATCTTGGGATCAGCATCAATCTCGAATAAAACTCGTTCTAAGTCGATCTGTGAGTTCTTATCACCGATATAGAATTCAGCTATTTGACGTTCCGTAGTCGTGGAAAGAAATGAATTTACAGAAATGAATTGACCGACGTTTTGTTTGAGACTGTCTAGCTCATCGATTGACATCAACTGGCTACGATAAACTCGAATTGAGCGCTGAGATTGATAATGCTGCAACTGGTAACATATGTCGGCAATGAAGGAACGATACAAGAAAATCATATGAATATTTTGCTTGCGTAGAGCCATATTCAGAGTCTTGTAGAAGAATGACTCACGAGTGTACCACCACAAAACCTTATCGGACGTGTAATCATTTTGAAATGCACGCAGATAGGCGAGTTCGACACGATTGCCATCGTATTCTTTCTCAAAACAAGAAATAAGTTCTTCTCTATCCACCTCATTGGGTTTCAATCGAAGAAGACAATCGATAAGTGATTGAGAAAAAACAAATTGACCATTAATTCCTGTTGTAGACTTCCCTGCATCACCGCTTGTACTGAACATGTTGATCGACAATGGTTCTTGCATCCTCATCTGTTTCTTATAATTTGCTTTAATTTGAGAAACCAATTCTTCCAGTCCAGTAACAATGGCCTTCACCTAAACCAATAGTATAACACGACTGAAAATTGTCAGAACAGCCTTACCTTGATGAACTCCTGTGCCCATTGTTCATCGCTCTTCTTATCTATTGAACTAACATAGATTGCTGAGATTTGCTGAAGTTTATGAATGGAAGGTACCACTTGTCGAGCCAACTGACTGTTGACAATGAGTACTATTCGATCGTGATTGTCTCTGTGCTCTATGTATTGCTTACACTCTTCCCCATCTTGAAATGTCTTGAGATGATTGATGATGTGACGCAGTTTTTCTTGTGCATCTTGATTCTCTTCAGCGTGAACGTTTGTGTCAAGCCAAATAAGACTGAATATTTTAACATTATTATCATTGCCGCTGGTAAGAGAATCAATAGAAGGCAGACTAGCCATGGCCATCTAGGTAACTAAAAACAATGAAATCGTAGCTCTCCTAAAGTTTTTCTCTTCAATATCGGAATCGAACATCCTGCACTTTGGACATTCGCGAAAGGAAAAGAATGTTCTAGTCAAGAATACTGTCAGGAGACACGGATTACCTCCTTGGACAGAAATTTCCTTTTAAGCGATAAGAATATAAAGAATTTGTGCAAGTAAAAAGCTTCTATTTTTCATGCTGAACACACTCCATATTTCCAGCAACGTGGCTGATTCCAGTCTTACTCTTTTATTTACCAGTATCGCTATACCTTTCTTCTAAGCAAGTTCGATGTGAGTGTCGCCGTGGCTTAAGAGAAAACCAACTTCCATCCTACCTTACCTCCGCCCACACCCACATTCTAGTTTCTTTTCTCCTCAAGAGACAATCCACTAGAAGATTACTCGACTCTACCTATAGGACGACAGAGAAAAAAATGTTTTTCCAATTTTGTTTTCGCAAATAAAAGGTCTACTTGAATCATAGTTAAATCCAAAATATTAGATCATTTAGTTTTACCTGCGAAAAAAGAGACTTAAAACAAGTATAAAGGCTCTATTTCAATCCTTGAGAATTGCTAAGAATAGAGAGCAGTATAGACTACCAATTCATCTTATCTGAATCATCAAGATATAAAGTAAAGAAAATACTGTAGATGAAAAACTGCCTAATACTCGAGAAGTTGGCTCTTCTGGGATAGCAGTATTTTGGACTTTTCTTGAATGGTATAAGAGATACCATAGTTCCTTTTTTTTGCCAGACATAGATCTCGTCAAGGCACATGTTTTGACATTAATTTGTCTAATTTAAAATACTGGGACGGGGAGAGGAAACAAGCTAGCATGGACTACATTGTGGCTTATCTTATTGAGTGAGAATTAGTTTTGCCCCGAGAAGTCATACAGTATGTTTCAAAGTCGAAAAACTGATCTCATATTCATGTTCAGTACACAAAACATGGTTGGATAAAGTACTTGAGACTAATCTTCTACTCGTATTAGGTTGGTAAGAAATTTTTTGCGTTTTTTTTCGAAAGTTTTCTTTTTATTTTTTAACTTCAAGGATACAACTAGCTTTCAACAATGTATGCTCCATTACTATCTATGACTTGCTGTCAACGCTCTGGTAGAGAAAGGATTCCGGTTTCGTAGAAGTCCTAGGACTTTTGACCAAAGAAGTTGAGAAGGTCCATCTCGAGATCGTTCTCATCGTCGAACTTTTTCTCGCGTAAATAGTTAGACAGAGAACCGTATAAGTGGTAGTCCGTAGGAGCCAATCCTGGAGAATAAGGTAGATGTGAAAGTGTAATCCACCCGAGCTTCAATAATTTTTCACGCGTCGACTTTGCAATGTGAGGTCTAGCGTTGTCATGCAAAAAATAAATTCTGTCTTGCTTCCCCTGAAGTTTTGCTGCAACTCTGTCTAATTGTTGACAATAGAGGTCAGCAGTAATGGTGCAGCCAGTTGAAAGAAGTTCCTAATGAATAATCCTTCTTACTCTTCACCAAACGCTCAGCATAATCTTCTTTGGGTGGAGGTGATTTTTGGACGTTGCTACACCTGTTTGTCCAACTCCCAACCACTGTTGCTCGCGCTGTTGTTAACATACAACACCCATTTTTTATCGCCGGTAATAAGATTGTGGAGCCATTGGTAGTTGCGATGAGATTTTATTAATTCCATACAAGCATCAATCCTGTATTGGAGCTGATGGAATGACAAATCATATGTTATCCGAATTCCATATTTCCACGTTTTGCGTAATTCGTGCAGATGTATTTTCACTGTAACATGAGAGTATCCAAGTCGCTCTGCTAAACACCGTGTAGTCAATCTAGGATTTTCTTCGATAAGTTGCTTTAAGACATCCATATCTACCTCTAGTGGTCTTCCAAAATGAGGTAAATCATCGAGTTCGAAGTTACCGTTCTTGAACCGATTGAAACAATGTTGCGCTGTACGGATGGAAAGCAGATCCTTGCCCATTGTGCTGAATATGTTGCTTGTTGCTTTCGTTGCTTTGTGATCCAAACGGAATTCATGAAGTAGAAACACTCGAAGCTCTCTACGAGATATCTTCATTTCTAATTCGAGATCAACGTCCATATCCATAAGTTTTGCTGTTGCTCGAAAGATATTTGTACTCCCTTTATATACCTTCAGTATGGAAGATTCTAGAACCTTCTCGACTGTTCTAGGAAATTTTAAAAAAAACGCAAAAAATTTCTTACCAATCTAATATTTAGCGCGTTCAAGACCATGGATGTATAAAAGATAAAAGCAACTTTGTTTGAATAGAAACTCATGAATGTTGCTAGCAATCGAGTTCATCTTTTTAACATTTGATAGCCTTTGTCGAAAGTCACAAAACTGTATATATTTGAAATTCAAAAAAGATACTAATCGTCTGAGAAATGCCAGACATATTATTCTTTGATGGTGGCTCTTCCCTTTTTCGACTGATATTCAGTAGATTTTGGTTAGAAAACAACAGTTTGAGTGAAAACTTATATTATATTCTGAATCAGTATTAAAAACTGAGTCGATTTATATATATTTGAAATATTATTGTGAATTTTTTCTCTTCAAAAAATCCATCCCTAATCCTCCCTCCAGGGGTAGTAAGCGAAACAGCAGACGACTAAGCGACAGAAACACCATTTTCACAGGCAACATGGTTCGATCCATCCCTGAAAGAGTAAGGTAGACTTTTGGTTGAAAACTTCTCAGAAATATTTGAAACATATAAATCGACTCGGTTTTTAAATACTGATTCCAAATATGATATAAGTTTTCACTCAAACCGTTGTTTTCTAACCAAAATCTACCCAATATCAGTTGAAAAAGGGAAGAGCCACCATCAAAGAATGATATGTCTGGCATTTCTCAGATGACTAGTATCTTTTTTGAATTTTAAATATATACAGTTTTGTGACTTTCGACAAAGGCTATCAAATGTTAAAAAGATGAACTCGATTGCTAGCAACATTCATGATTTTCTATTCAAACAATGTTGCTTTTATCTTTTATACATGCATGAGGTGTACTCGTAATCTTGAGCACTCTAAATACGAGTAGAAGATTAGTCTCAAGTACTTTATCCAACCATGTTTCGTGCGTTGAATATGAATCTGAGATCAGTTTTTCGATTTTGAAACATACTGTGCGACTTCTCGAGGTAGAACCAATTTTCATTCAGTAGGTTAAGCCACAGTGTAGTCCATGCTAACTTATTTCCTCTCCCCGTCCCAGTATTTTAAATTAGACAAATTAATGTCAAAACATATGTCTTAACGAGATCTATGTCTGGCAAAAAAAAGAACTATGGTATCTCTTATACTATTCAAGAAAAGTCCAAAATACTGCTAACCCGGAAGAGCCAACTTCTCCAGTATTGGGTAGTTTTTCACCTATAGTATTTTCTTTACTCTATATGTTGATGATTCA
>CAJNOL010004213.1:0-16826 GCA_905250125.1 Rotaria sordida | reverse complement strand
GTATAATATAGTTGGAGTTTCGAATCCAAAACTTATTGTAGGGCTGATTCACCTATCAACCTACTCGCGTCCTTTAAACTATATAAAAATAATCCCGAACTCAAAGGGTTAAACTCATGTAAGGATCCGTATGAGTGTTGGTGTGGGTGTTGACGAGTAGAAGATCCGCACTCACATCCACATCATCACATCTACCCACACCCACACTCACCCACATCCTTTGAGTAGCAGCGAAAACATTTAGATTGTACAGCGATTGGTGAGAGAGATCAAAAAGCTTGAGAATTCTATCATATGAAGGTATCAGCAAAAAGGTTTAGGTTGCAAGGAATGCCTGTAAATAGAGACGAAAATTTTACAATCGTAAAGGAAGTTTTGAAAGGAAGGGTAAAAAGCTTCAGAAGCCAGTCATGTTTCAACATATGCGTAAAAGTTTTCTGAACATCGGTCGCTCTCTTGGGGCTGCAGCGAAAGTTTCAAGACCATAGAGAAATTCACCGGTGTGGATGTGGGTGGGTCTGTGTGTCAAGGGAAAGAAAAAATACCCATACCTACATCCACACTCACCTACTCACACACACCCGTGCAAATATACACGTGCCTACACAACTATACCTAAAAAACTTTAGGCTACATGATCGTGCTTCGAAGTTAGTGTGAAAGGTTTTGACTCTTTCACGAATTTGTCAGAGCGGTGCTGGAAGCCTCAGGACCACCGCGCAATCCATAGGAACAACACCAAAACGCTTCAAACAATAGAGAAATCTGTATGGATGAAATTGCAAGGTTCAAGTAGTATACGAATAGCTGAGAGTCACGAAGAAAAAAATCATGTTCTCACAAAAGCGGATGATGGTGACGATACAGGAGCCGCAATCACCCAGCGTTTGTCAAGATACCAGCGAAAAGTTTCAAGCGATACAGGAAATCATAAGAATAACATCAACATATTTAAACTCAAGTAGAAGTCTATAAGATAGTCGATCAGAACACTTATCCTACCGATCAATGTGTCCAAGTCAGGAGAAACAGCGTTAGACACCGTGAAGGTACACGCTACAAAGAAGTTAAAAAGCTGGAAGCAACTCATTCATTAGACTAAGCGTCCGCGAAGAGTATCGTGTCATACTGGGATGCTTGAAACGTACATCAATAGCCTTAGGACTACAAACGCACACATAAGAAGAGTGAAAGAATTCGAAAACTTCCATCTCACCTATTCATTTAATAGGGTACCTGAAAAGTTCCGAACACCGAACGATATATAAAAGTTACCACGAAAAATTTCAATCTAGCCATCAATGCATTTCTGTGATGGTAAGAACTTGTCGAGGACAGAGAAATGTGTTAGCAAAGTAAAAGAACTTCGGAGAATCCATCCCTATCTTAAGGTAGTCGTGGTGACTTTCAAGCTACTAGGAACCTATTTTTAAGACAGGGAAAACTATTAGACCATAGAGGAATGTGTGAGAGGAACCGCGAATAGCTTTAGACAATCTAGTCATGTGGTAGAGTGACCAGTAAAAGCTTCACGGTACCTAAAAAGATTAATAGAATTGGCCAACATGTCAGGTTAGCCAAGAAAATCTTCAGCATACCCATTGAATGATTTTGGATAACAGCAAAAATCTTCGAATCGCAGAGAAATTGGTGAGAGGAAGATGAAAAAGCTTGAGAACCCTGTCATATAATAGTAGCAGCAAAAGGCTTCAGAAGAGAGTCATGTCTCAACGTACTCGTTAAAGCTTTCCAGGTATCGGTCAATGTCTTGGAATTACAGCGAAAACTTTCACATCAGAAAGCAATTTGCGTGGAGAGATAAAAAAAAGTTTCAGAGAACCAATCAATCCTATTGAGTGATGGTGAAAACCTTAGAATAATATATCAGTGTGTTAGCGAAACAGCAAAACAAGATTCAAAGAAGCAATGAATGCGTCGAGGTAGCCGTGATGATGTTTATGCTATAGAGCAACGTTTTTGAGTGATGGCGAAAGCTTCCGCATCACAGGAGAATTTCTGAGAGCAACATCATATAGCTTCAGAAGCCCACTATCTATATATGTAATAGCAAAACCTTTAGCATTCGCGAAATGTCTATGAGTGAGTGAGAGATCTGTTTCAACATACAGAAATGTCTTAGAGACTGCAAAAATTCCAGGAAACTAACCAATGTGTCACATGCTTGAGAAAAGCTTCAAGGCAGTGACTTATATCTCTGAAAGATGGGGAATTGTTTTCGATCTCAGGAATTTATTGGAGAAGTCAGCCATAACCTTGATGTAGCCATATAGAGCTTCAGACTACCAATCAACGTCTCTGAATGATAGCCAACAATTTTAGTGACATACAATGATTTGAGAGATGAAGAGAAAAAAGTTTTCAATGACTGCCATGGGTGGGCGCAGTGATAAGAAGCCTAACCCTTCGATGAATGTCTGTGAGTAGGACGCAATATGTTTCATCACAGAAAGACACTTACGAGCGACAACGAAATTTTCAAGCAACCGATCAAAACGTCAGAATTTAGGTGGCGGGGGCGATGTATATGTGAATAGGTGTGGGTGTGAATGCAATGTAAGTGTGCTTGGGTGTGAGTATGGGTGAGTTTCAGCTCTCACTACACCCACACCTACACTCATTTGCAAGGAAAAGAGTCATGCATGATCTAGCATGTTTTGCCTAAAAAGTGGAAAACAAAACCATGATTGCATACATACGGTTGTCAATGGCATGGCTATGCATGTGCTAGTGTTTTGAATTTATGAGCAACTATTGCTGATATTTTAGTAACTTGTATGTTTTGTCTTCTAAAGTTTCGTGTTTGGCTAGGTGGTTCAAATAGATGATGATTGATCTTGGATAAACAACTTTGCTTTCGTAAATTCTAGAATTCTGTATTTATTCGAGTAATATTCACATTGAGAGTACGCTTTTATTCGTATAAATACAGTCCTCGACTTACTCAGCGAAATGTGCAAAGTATGAATCACTCTTTCTTTTTCTTTTGATCCTCTTGAAATGATAGCAAGACTCACACAGGTCAAATTTGAATTGAAGTAGACAATAGGAATGCTGATAGTTTTTTATGTTAAATAGTTTACAGATTCCTTCTCACTTTTTTTTCAGAGTAAATTCTAACTGGTACATGAAAATAAATAATTGATTTGATAAAAAAATAAAATGAGTTCGAGATTATTCTAAAGATGTTGAATTTATTTTTGAGTAAAATTTGAAGGAATAAAGACTAATAAATCTAAGGAATGTAATTTCATCAAATTAGGCTTGATTTTACTTAAATTACTGTATTGTAGTGACTTCTACTTGGAAAAGAATTATGAAAACCTTCTACGCAGAACTTATGCACAGTTGAGGCTGTTGTGCGCTTTTGAGCGCATGGTCGGTCATATATACTTATGGTGTAAGTCGAGATTTATGATTTCCAGAGTGTATTTATATCACAAAGAGTGTTTCTCTATACTTACATACGCAATTAAACATTATAAAAGAACGTCTGCACAGCTGGGAATCAACGAAACATTGATGGGTCCACATATAATCATTTGAGATGGCAAATTTTTAAATCATTTTTTTAATACCTAAAATTTGATTTGAATGATTCAGTAATTTTATAGTGAAGACTAGTGAATAGTTAAATGAAAACTACAAATGTTATACTGTAAATGTGGATGAAACTGTGAGCAAGTGTTGGTGACTTTTTGTTTGGAAGGAGTTGAAAGGTTTGGTAATAGAAAATTCCTTTTACAGTTTAATTCAGTTATTAAAAATAAGCAGGTCTCACAAAGAGTTGATTGAAAACCATAGATTTTGCGAGTTTCTAGAATACTCAGAGTTGTATGAATTTCTCCATCTACTTTAGTTCTGCGGGTTTTATGAGATCAGAGAGTTCGTAGTGTTTCTTGAGTCCTAAGACTATCATATAGTATTTAGTATTAAAATATTTGTTTTTGCAATAGATTTTTAAATTTCGTCAATTCTAGGACTTTCGAACTTGGAGACATTTGCCAGATATTCTACTATTTTCTTCAGGGTTAGAAAATTAAGGCTGTTTTAGTAATTTGCAATGTTTACCTGTAGAATAATCATCAATCTAAAAAGACTGCTGTCAAACAGAAATATTTCAATCAGAACTGCGTTCTTGATGATACATCTCATCTAACTGAATTGAGTCAGGATTTCAGGGCTAACAAATCTTTAAAACTCTCAAATTAAATGAATCTTATAGTTTAGTATCAACAATGCTTCTTCAATCCAGTGGTGTCAGTGATTTTCGAAACATGTTTTTGATTTCTATTGTGACAACTGTTATATATTCCTATTACATTATTAAAGCAAACCCTCAGATTAGCTAGCGTTGTACGAAGTGTGGAACAAAGACTTCTATGAGAACTCTCTATTCATAATAGCAACAAATTAAAACAAATAAATTCAGTTGAATATCAAAGAAACACTAAAAAAAAATAAATGAAAACTGAAACAAGATCATAATATCAAACAATGGAGCGATCAGGTAACAGCTTGTATTTGAGTCACACAGAAAATGTTTGACTAGTCAGGAAACATAAAGTTGAAAGTAGAAAATCCAAAAAAATATGGTACTCTTTGTGATCTATCCTTTCAGAGACGAAACAGTTCAAGTAGCCGAATGTAGAATGAAATACCCCGCAAAGTAAAAGCTGTATGTAACTGCAACTATGATAAATATGATCATTTATCATGTAAGAAAACTGAGAGTTTTGTGAAATAAAACAGAGTCTCAATTCTACTGCTGTTATTTCTCTGTTATCATTGAAACTAAAAGAACACAAACTGAATTCATGAAATACGTTCATTACCACTAATATGACAGCATTGGAAACTTATGAAGTAAGCTTCAACATATTTTTTGTTGTAATTTCGTCGATGAACGGTAAAAAGATATTGAATACGAAGTATTATTAAACTTGAGTATAATAAGAAGCGTTTTTTTTCATGAAAGAAGCGTGTCAATAGCAGTAAGAGACGAGAAATTTAGACTTTAGATTGATCATTTAATAAGTAGAGCCACATATAGGTCATATCTGTTAAGTAAAAATACAGCTTGTTTTCTGCTAAATTCTGTCGAATTGAATATGCTTTTATCTTTAACTTAATTACATATACCAAGTTTCTATGTAACAGAGTGCGGTTTGAGCGTCACAAGACAGATGTAGCATATAATCATATTGTCTGCAAGTGGTTCTGGATAAAACATAACGACTGAGAGTTTGTCAAAGACAGATGCCTAATAAATCGGTCAAATTATCATTCAGTACGTTCACAGTTAAATTTCATTGGTTCTCTGTTTAGTATAGCTTATATTGTAATTTTCTATTCTATTGAATATCTCGATATAAATTAAAAACTTGATAAATTAGGTTAAACTCGAGAAGGACAATTGAAGAGCATGATTTATTCTAGATTTTTTCTACTCTTAATATGTTCCATTTAACGAGCAAAGTTTCATCTCAAAAGTTTCTTATAACGTGAAGTGCTTGGGATGTGAAACTATCAACCGTCTTATCATATTGTAAAGTCAAAACTAAAATCGATTAATATCAGACTTTTTTTTTGTATGGTAATTGATTTGCATCTAGCTATACTTTACTCAAAAAAAACTATTTCTAATTGATTTTGATTCTGTTACGAAATAATCAAATTTATGATTTTAATTATGGTGATATGATTAGATAATTTTAATCAAATTTAATAGATAGATGTTTTCATTGGAAAAGACGAAGAAGTGTTTCATTCTTTACAAAACAACATTTTTAGTCGACTCATAATACACTGTAATTTATTCTATTGTTATTTTTTTATTCGTGTATTGGATAGAAAACACAGGGAGAAACAGAAGACGTCTAACTACTAGAAAGAATTGTTTGAGGCGTATCTGTTCAAAATAAACTTTCTTTAAATCCATTTTTAACAGTTAATTAGCAAAGATGAATGAATAGAAACGTCAATAAAGCTAATAGAAGATCATCTCTGTTGTATATCCTATTATCATCATTCATCATTAACAATCACTTCAAAAACAAACTTTTAAGATGAAAATAGTCTAAAGAGATTTTGGGATCTTTTACTGAAACGAACAGGATAGTAAGACTTCTTTCTTAATGGTCTTTCGTTCGATCGAATATATATATAAATAATGATAGTTTTTTAACAATGAGAAAAACATTTCGAGTAGGAAACATGCAATAGTTCGTCGGCTTACCCTGGTTTTTTTTAAGAAAACGAAAATAGCAAAGTATCAAAAGTAACTTTCAAGCTGACACTTTCTGAAAAATATGACACAATATTTATTTTTGTTGTTTTATGCATAACAACTCGAATTCAATATTTATTTGATTGAAATTAATGTTAATTACATGGTCTTATTATCAATTGTAATAATAAGAGTTGTTAGTTGCAATAATAAACTATTACACTCATTAATCATGGTGACGAAGTTGTACCAAAACCGCTCAAGCTTTTTTTATTAGACAAACAACTCTGAGTAAATCATTTGTCATAGAACTAATGCTTGAACAAGCTTTTTTCTAGCTAAATGTTGTAGATTTATTTTTATCCATTGTTCTCTACATTTATTTGAGAATACAGTTGTGTAATACCCGCAAAGCTCTTACCGTCAGTGTTCAATAACTTTTGCTAAAAAATTGTAATAGAAAAAAAGTTACCCAGTCAGACGTTTTCAGCAAATCTCGTTGTTCATTCATTGACACATAATGCACATCAAATTTCAAAAAATTTTCGGAAGAGATAGATATATTTTAATGAAATTTATGTTAAGAAAACTGATATAAAATTAGACAGCGAAGAATTGATAGATAAGAAAATAGTGTGCATTCAGTATCGAATAAGTTTATCAAATTTACAATTCAATATAAAATTTAACTTATTAGGCTGTGACATAAGTTCTACAAGTCTTCTTGTTCGTCAACAAACTTATTTCACGACAAAAATATGCAGCATCAATCAACAAAATTATACAAATGTGAGATTGAACAATTGCCAGCAACATGGGCGAAGATTGTCGAAAATAATGGCGATTATATTGTTGATTGATGTTGCATATTTTTGTCGTAAAATAAATTTGTTAATGAACAAAAAAAACTTGCAGAACTTATATTACAACACCATACTTTGATAGCGTCATGAGAAGGTATCTTGACATGAATATTGAAACTAATATCACATGCATTGAAGATCTTTAAACATATATCAAATCAGATAAAGGAATGTAATAAAAGTTGATTATTGCCACCAGACAAAAAAGATCAATGTTGGAGAAAATAATACTACAAAACTTATCGTTTATTACTTTTCAGGTATTTATCATTTTAATATTTCGTGAGAAACTTTGTGTTGAAAATGGCTACAGGAGGTGGAGAAGAAGCGACAGCACAGCGTAGATTACGCCTTACAGACATTGTCCAGGAGCCACTTCGATTTATCGCACCCATTGGTGGTTATGAGGAAATGCCACTTGTTCCGCTTGAAATGGCTGTTGAACCGCTTGTTCCTATCCTACCAGCGGTTCAAAGTCATGCATATGTTGCCAAACAAATATGTGAGAACCCTGCCGATGGATTGACACAAGATGAATCGGCCTCAATTATGCTATATACAATGGGATGGGAGCCACTCGATAAATGCCTATATGTTGTTTTGAATGATACATTACGATCATCTGAACGACAACAAAAACTTAAACCATGGTATTTGTTTATGAGACTCTTTCTTAGTGCACTTTTTCGTCTTCCACCGCTTTCAAAAGTAGCATACAGAGGTGTTAAATTAGACTTGAGCGAGCGTTACATCGAAGGAAAAACAATCGTCTGGTGGGGTTTTTCATCTTGCACAACAGCTGTTGGTGTTTTAAAATCAGAACAATTTTTGGGAACGACAGGTACTAGAACAATGTTTACCTTACAATGTCAATCAGCTAGAGATATTCGCAAGCATTCGTATTATACAGCTGAAGATGAAGTGCTTTTAATGGCTGGTACTCAATTCAAAGTAATGGGTTGTCTTGATCAAGGAAATCTTCACATTGTTCAATTGGAAGAAACTCGTCCGCCATTTCCACTATTACAACCAGTACCAATTGTTATTCCAAAACCGATCAGTTCAACTCCCTCAAGTAAGTGAAAATAAAGAAAAAAGAACATTCCGCTTGATATACAACATCCCCACTTTCGATACTGTGAAGAAAATCAAAAATTATATTCTTCAATCAGCGTACGTATGATAAAATATGAACATAAAGAGTCGATTTAGATTTACTATCCATCGAAAAACCATTCTCAAACCAAAAATAAAATTGAGTTAGTTTAAAAGATCAGAAAAAAAAGACTCTTCATGATAACCTTCGATTAGATTCAATAGAATTTTCGATTTTGCAAATTTTTTTAAACAAAAACAAAAACAATCGACTTTGTCTTACATAGTTTAAGTAACCAATTAAGATCCTGATCAGTTTCAATTACTTTCTGCTTCATCTATTAATATCTAATTTCTTTCGTGAAATCTAACGAAGTGATTCAAGTTGATTTGTTTTCTAGATCCGTAAGTATCACTAGAAATATTTTCTTCAGGAGATGCTTTTTTCTCCTATACTGCCGGCCCAAAGAGCTGTAGATATTGGGTAGATGTAATGAAAATTTTTCCTACAGTCAGCAATCCACAAAAATACTCTTGTTTTTGAACAACTTCTTGAGGATTTGGATGAAGTTAGAGTAAGAGTGAAAAGAAGATTTGACACCTTCATCTCAAACACTCATATTCGCACCAATCTCTACTTTGATTAAGCTACTAAATAAAAAAAAAAGGTATATTGAACTTTATCAATAATGTCACCAAAAATCTCTCAAGAAATGAATAATTGTTTTGAATTGTAGAAGCCTCGACAACGACTGCTGTTGTAACAACCGAAGCAAAAAAACAGACACAGTCCAGCAAATCTCAAGTAATTCAAACAATTTCTGAATGACTTTTCTTTGTTCATATCTATCTTTGTTTTTTTCGTAGAAGGATACAACTGCAGTAGCCGCCACTGCCAGTACCATTAACGTTGGTACCGGCTCCATCATGAAACAAGTCAGAAAAAAGTCATTCTAGAAAATGAATATTCATCAAATATCTCGTATCTTTAGATGTCTGCCATGGAAATCAAAGCATCGCCAAATAAAAGTAGGATGTCGTTGATTATCGCCTTGATAATGAGATTCACAAGTAGTGGTGAAAGTTATGTGATTCTAATAGCTCTTATTCCTCAGAGACATAGAACACACATGGAAAACCTTAGACCATGTGCCTTCTTAAAATTTAGTGTGTATGAAATTACTTCATTTTTGAAAAAAATTTCAATTTTTATTCATGGACAGGAAGTATATATCCTTTAGGATGGATGTAGTTGTAGGTACGAAGCTATCTAACACCTCCGCACTCACGTCCGATTATCATAAGATCATACATGTGTTCTTTGACAATTATAAATTCATATTTTTTCCATGTGTTGTATTTTACATTTATAATATCTATTATAATATGTACAATAGTATAGCAAACTGTTCTTAAAAGTAACCCATTTTTTATAAACAGTCTTACAGGTATAAAGTTTTACATTAAGAAATGTAAAATGTAATTAACGGTATTATTCTTTTTTCACATAAATTGCGACATATTACTCTCGCTAAAAACGAACAGTCAAATTTCCTACTCATAGAAAAGCTGATTCAAGATCTACTTGAGTTTTATACTTCCTAACATTTTATGTCCCACAGTCTCTCCAATTCAAGAACGAGAAACTGTTGTTTTAATTCCAACTCTTATCTCAGAATTGTTTGACACATGTTGCTTTTAAACTCATAGTCTCCATCTACTTTTATAATTTTCAATAAATTTTGATTGAATAACACTCCTATTGATATAATTATAGTTCCCATACTGTTTTACATGTATCTTTTTTTGTCGATTAAAGAAAAGAAATAATACTAAAATGTTCTTTTTCCAGTTATAAATTTTGTGATTTCTTCCAATTGTAATTAGATATCAACATATTCGAAGTATATGACATTACATAATAGGAATGAAAATTTATTCAAGATCTCAATTATAGCTAGATTCTTCATGTGCAAATTAAAAAGGATTAAATCATTTCAATCGATTGAAAAGAAAATCTCAAATCAGTTCATTCATTCCGAAATATTATCTCCGACCCACTTCACTTGAAACTCTGGGAGGAGACTTGTTAAAAAAAAGATTTTGTCCAAATAATCCCAAGATATACGATGGAAAAAATGAATGAGCAAAAGAGGCATACACAGAAAAGCTTTGAGCTAATCAAGATTAGAAGGCACATTCGCATTTTTTCTCAACTAGATTACTGGTTTTTTTTCGCTATTTCTGATGCAAGAAATTTTTTCCATTCGGGAGCATCTTACATAATTAACAGGAAACTGCGCTTCATTTTATCTTTCTTTTTTCGGAATTACAAAAAAAAAGATTTTTAAATTCTTTTAACGCCGGAAATGTTTAGACTAGTGACTATCGATTCAAATCATTTTTTTCAAAGACCAAAATGAATCAAAATTTCCTTGCATTAATGTTCAAGCCTTCGAAAACTACTTGCGTGCATGCAGCTGGTACTACTGCTGAGTGAAAAGTTTTCTTCAAGTTGATTAAAAATTTTGCTATCTCATATAGTTTCGTTCTAAAACTAAACTGTTGTTAGATACCAGTCATGACGCGTCTTAAAAATTTTTTCCGTCAAAGACTGCCATGCTTGTAACGATTGTCTAACAAAATCAACTAGCTTTTGTAGTTGTTACTTTACAAAAAGGTTACAGAAAAGCATCACTTGTTGATTATTTTTGAAAAATAGTTCGCAAATTCTCAGTGTTTATTTTTGTTTCTGGCTTTGTTGACTACAACATTATTTTCTGTTATAATGTTGTTATTGTTTGTTGTATTACATCCTATAATCAAGTTGGATCTTTTTCTCCGTTTTAGTTTTCTTTTTTTCAAGAGCTAGATACATACATCTGTGTTATTCGAAGTCAATTATTCATGTGCTCCTTCTCTCAATTATTTCCTAGTAAAAATCTTTGATGTTTCCACGCTAGGCCCTTGAGGAGTCCAATAAGGATCCTGCAAGAATTCACTGTTTTTCCTCTGCGCGTACGACCGAGTTCTGAAGAAAGAAGATTTCTCATTGAAAAAGCTGAATTTCCACTGAATTATTATTGTTTTATGTAGTATATAAAATTCAATGACATTTTGTATTGATTTCATCAGTTTGATTAGCATAAGAAAAAATTTACTTGTAATTTTTTTTTCTACATACATAAATTGAAATGATGAACAAGTGTGACTAAATGATTTGTTTGTTACCACAAATAAGTATTTAACAAAAAAAAATTGATGAAATCACTATGTACATTGAAAGTAATATTTGAATTGCAGAGCTTTTCAACTTTTCTTTCAAGATATAAACATAAAAATAACTATTGGTTCAGGTCTATAGCTCCAGTCAATATCATGACAAATCTTTAGAACATTCTAGACAAACAAAACAAATTTCTTCTAGAATTTCACCAGAAGTTCTTCTGTTTGATCATACACAGATTCAACTTTGATCGGAATGAAATTTACCTATACTTCAAAATTTCGTTGAATGTGGAATCGAATAAAATAAAAATTTGAAAAGAAATTCTCGTATTTATTACTGTTGAGATTCCTTTACAATCGGTTTTTTTGTGAGAATCCTCAAAATTTGCACCTATTGTATAATTTATAAAACACAAACTTGCACAGGTCTCAACTAGTAGATCCTTGTCCGCGATTTCAGATTAAGATTTTGATTGTAGTTTGGTATTGTCTTGTAGAGAAGCGAGAATGGGCAATTTTAGAAAATTTGTTTAGAAAATTTTCTTTACTCGGGTTAACATTTTCCTCTGATCTAAGTTACAACTGTTGATTCGATTCTCGTAACAGAATCATCATTTTGTCTGCTAATTCTTCGAAAATCCTTAGTAGAATCGAAAGTGAATCCTGCTAACATTTTACAATTCTGATGTGAACAAAAATTTCTCTTAAAACGGATAGAAAGCTCGAGAAATATCATGCAAAGATTAACAATGGATCCTTGTAACGACTAACATCGCTTGGCGATGACTTAACATAATGATTTTTTGCAACTTCCGAACATAATTCTGGCAATTATAATGAAGATTTCGATCAATAGATATGTATCAGATTTTAGAGATTCCCATGAAATGTTCTTCGAATTTCTCCATGTAGGATTCTTATAGATCTCGTTATTTTCCTAGCTATTTAACAGATCTTGAAATGGGCCGTCCGGCCCGAACTTTATTTCTTTTTTCAAGGAGGATTTCTCACATAAGAAAATAGCAAAAAATCTGCTTTTAATCGATTTTTTTCTAACTAAAAGATTGATTAAAATGATACTAGTTGAATATGATAAAAACCTGTTTTTTTTTCAACTTTGAAACCAATTGAAGTTCATCTTTAAAGTAGAAGAATCAGATTTCAATCAGAATTAAATAGCACCATTTTGATCGAGTTTTACTTAAAAACAATCAATTTTTTTTTGATTTGTTATCAGTTTTTTTTTTATTTATTGGGTGGGGGGGGGGGGGGGGGGGGGGTGTGTGAATACGAGTGTTGGTGTTCTCTTTCACCACGCCCGCCCACACCCACACCCGCACCCAACTTTGATCATAACCGTACAAATACTTTTATAAGTGCATATAGTGCTAAAATAAGTGGAGAACAGGATGATTTTCTTATAGTTATACATTAACGAAACAGCATACCTCTATTTAGAAAGTAAGAACAGATTCAAGATAGACATTTCACGTTAATCAATCAAGGATCTGTTAACAAGATCTAACTGTAAATGTAATGTTTTATCTCACGAAAGAATCAGGAGCTTTTGAATAAAATGTAAGCTTCGTAACTAAAGAATATTCTTAAATGTAAAAAGAAAAAGATAAGCAAAAAAATATGTTGTTTTCAGACAGATTAAAAGTTGCTTCGCATGGTTTTAATAGCAAAATACAGTTGCTCAAAATAATATGTTAGTTTCGTTCGAACTTTAGACATGGTGTAAAGAAAAAGATAATCACTTAACACTCATCAAAAAAATTTTTCGAGATCTTATTTACAAGTTTCAAACTATCGTGAAAATATTCTTATTTCTTGATCTCCGAAAACAACTAAACTTGTTCAAGAATTCAATTAGACTGTTGAATTTACTATGAAATATATCGCTAGTTGCTTGGTTTATGACAGGTTTTGATTATGCAATAGATAGCTAAAAAGAATGAAGAATACATTTTATTCTCTAATCAAAGTTAGTGAATCAACAATGATTTTAGCTGAATAGCCACTAATTCATAAATTTCTTGTATCATTGAAACAAAATGTTATTTCGAATGTCAAGAATACGATTCATGCTTATTGTAAAAACATTCATATTAAATTACATGTATGAGCCAGATATTTTCAACAAGATTTGATCAATCAGTGTCGCTCTAACTCATACAAGTCGAGCTTCCTATTCACTGAAACATTTTTAAACACGAAAAAGTATATATCAAAATATTTTATCGATCAGGACGAAATAAACTTATAGAAATGTTCTCAAAAACCGTGAAACTATGTTTACAAATACGTTTCTTAAATCTTACTCTTTTACATAAAAATTCATATGTTAAAGTAAACAGAAAATGCAACATAGTTCAAATTCGTAGCAACTGACTATTCATTTTTAACGCTAGGATTTTTTCCACCTAAGAAGGACATATCAGACGAATTAAGAAACTTGCTTTCATTTTTGTCTTAATTCTATATTTCGATCATTTTAGAAGATAAGAAAAAATTTTCTTGACAAACAATACGGAGCAAAACAAACACTTTTCTTGAACTTTCTGTTTTCAAATTTTCAAAACCCTTTCGACAAGATAATTTATACTAGTTTTTCGAAGAGTCCTAAATCGTTATCGATTAGTTTCTGTGTGGAGTAAATGTATAATTTTAATGAATTTTAGTTTTGACAGTAAAAGTAAAGGTTCTCATCGATTTTTACTTCAATTTCCATGATTCTTTCACTAATAGTTAGCCGAATAATTTGTCTACAACACTATTCTAGTTTCATCTATAAGGGCTTCAAATGTGTCTTACTTCGTAATGAATGAACGATTGACTCTTGCGTAGAACTCAATCAAAAACTCATGATTTTTATTGGATCTTAGCTATTGACTTGTTTATCATTTTGTGAAGAAAAATATTTGTGAATCGTTTTCCGTTGAATGAAAGGAATTAAAAATGATACTCTTTCAATTATTGATGAGTATGATTCACTATATTGGTAATCATATTATATTACCATAAAACATAAAAGTTAGCTGTAACATCATATGAATATCGTACGACTTACAAATAAAACATTATAGTAGAATCAAAGCAACTTTCTATTCAAATTTTATAACAATTTGTTAAGAAATTGTTTTATTCTGCGATAGGACATAAAGTGTTCTTCTAATGTACACTCTCGCTTAGTTAGTAACGTTAAAGATAATTGCTAAAAAGAAGAGAAACAATACATGCTTAGTATTTTAAAAAATATACTTTATTGATGTTGATTCAGCGAAAGACGAAGACGTAACAAATAAACTATTTTGAATTCATTCGAAATAAATAGAAGTATCAAGCTTGAAACTTGAATTCAATTGAGTCTTCAAGTTTCAAGTTTGATATAGTATATGGAATAATGAGGGTATAAAGAATTCTCTCATTCATTAATAAAATATTGAAACTCAATATGTTTTCCATTTTAAAGCTGAGTTTTTATGTAACTATACAAGAAAGACTATGCACACGTTGAACTATACTTTATTCTTATGTTGTAATTTTTATTGCAAGAAATGCAGAATACAACAGAAAATTGACTATGTTTGTTTGTTTTTTGTGATCATTTTGCAAATGACGAAACTAATTGAATTAAATAGAATCTATTGATTTATACAAGATCACATAAATATTCTCTGTTAGTGTGACTACATAATTCCACACTAACCGTAATGAGCGGGAAATCGTAATGTTTCGTTTTCTACATCCCTTGATTTCACTCAAACAGAAAATCAGTAACATTAATAATATAATTTTAGTGATTGAAATATTTTAAAATGAAGAAAAACGATATTTATCTGAATATAGACAGATAGAAAAGCTTTTCTTTTAAACTTAACATGTTGATACCTTCATTGAACGAGGACAATATTAGCAGAAAAAGTCTATTCACTATCTTAAAAACAGGACAACATTCAATATCATAGTGCAAACTGTTTTGACATCAGAATCCATGGGGAAAATCGCTAGAAAAATAACATTTTTATTGGTCGAATTAATCTATAAATTCGAATTCAATCATCCCATTCTGATGAAATATGATCTCTAAAATTCAGTTTGCATTTGATTTTATTAGCTTCCCAATCATCTTTGTTTGTCTGGAACTACTAGTACATTCTATCTCAGTGAAATTTTCTGCTGCAATTCTTAGAATTATGGAAAGCGTTTTAGTCTTTTCTGGAACTTTTTACAAATACAGTAACCTGATATTTTAACATTGATTAGTCCCGACCTATGTAAAATCAAATGTTTAGCTTTTTGTTTGTTAGAAAATAAATTTTGACTATCTATATATCAGAGAAGCTTGGGTTTTTTTTTTCATAGTATATCATGAAATCTTGCTATATTCTCTCGAGAGTGTGGGTGTGGGTGAAGATGTCTTCTCCGACACCCACACCCACACCCACACCCGCGCAAAATTTCAAAGATAAGCTCCTACTTAATCGTCCAACTGCGACTGTCAAAAATCCCTAAAGAATGAGCAAAATGTTTTAAATAAAAATTTCAGTAAAGTTTCAACTATTTCACGAAATTCTCTGTAAAATTCTGCATATTTGGATGGATGTTTTAGATTTCTAAAAGGAATATTTGACAGAAACAGTTTTTAGAGAAAAAAAATGGAAAATTACTAAAAAAAAGTCCTTTTTTTTGTAAACCACGCATCGTTTAATTTAAAACTTATACCTTTTGCTCAGAATTTAATTTTAAATCTGATGGTAAAATAATAAATATCTTATAGAGCGTGTCTGACTTTCGAAAATATGGTTTTTCCAAGGTGCACTGGAAAATATTGGCAGGTATTAGTTCCTATTTATGTTCAATAATTTATACTTTAATCATTGTCCTTCGTGAGCAAAAGCTTGCACAAATTAATAATTTTGCGTCAACAAGAAAAACTTTCTTTGAAAAATAAAATCAATAATTTTGTAGAGCTTGAAATTCTCTATCTATTCATAGATAAAGAAATTTTCTATTTGTCCCAGAAATAGAAAAAAAATGCATTAAAATTTTATCCTATTTATCGTGCCCAACCTGTTAGTGAGTGAATATTTTTTTTGCCTATAAACAGTTCATCTTAGCAGAGGTAAAGCAAAGAGCAACATATGTTAAACAATGATTAATAATGGTTATAGCAGTTAATCAAACATTTATTCGTTTATTTTCATAAAATATATCGTGTCGGTATTTATTTAAAAACAATCTATAGTTGGAATAAGAGTGATAAAAGCAATGTTTGTATAATCTTGTTCTTGTTTTTATACATATGTAGCGTACATCTCTATGAAAATGATTTTTCTTTTACAGAATATTCAAATATTCTCTATTTCTTGTTTTGAAATTTGATATGA
>CAJNOL010004212.1:0-16829 GCA_905250125.1 Rotaria sordida | reverse complement strand
ATTCCAACCAATCTAAGAACGGGAATTGATTGGAATTGGAATTGGTACATCCCTATTTGTCATCATTATTATTCTTAATTTTCGTTATGAGCCAAAACAACTTTGTTTTTTTCACATATACTCAACAGAAAGCTACGATAAAAAGTAGATCTTACGGAGAACATAATATGTTCTTTTGAATCATATATCATAAAGAAAATTTCAACTTAGAACGAGCGTACAACAGTTTGCAAAACTAAGAGGTTGAATAATTTTGAAAGAATCAAAATAACAGCATGCTGTGATTATACCGTGAATAAAGAATCAAGAGATCAGTGAACTGTTGGTTGATGACAATCAGATCATTTTATCGGATCTAATTTCTGAAATATGTACAAAACAAAATAAAGATATCTATTGTTTGATTAATTTCGACAGCCACTATATTTAGTAAATAATGAGTTAAAAATCAATTCTTTTTTGCATAGAAAAAAAAATAAATAAAAATTTGATTTTAATAATTATATAATGATAATTACATATTTTCTATCGAATAAAAATAATCTTTGAATACTATAATCTCCCACAAGAGAACATATCTCATTCTCGGATGTCATTCAACTTCATCGCATGGCTACACTAGTAGATGTCTGTGAGACTAAGAAAAACTTAAAAGGGTTAGTGCCCACGTCCTTTCCATATAACGAACTTCGACCGACAACATTGAGTATACGTAGATTTAATGGTCATTATATAATTCTGAACATTCAACAAAAATGAAAATACCTTTCTTGAGATATTAAATTTTCACAAAAATTATTGCGTTACTAAAGAACGATTAATCTACTTAGAAATTGAATATCTCTAGAAAAAAACATGTTTAACTTTTGTTGGAACTTTCAGGACTTTATAATAACTATTAAATCTGTCTGCACACAACATTTCCAATCCAAACTTGTTGTTTTGAGTTTTTCGGAATTATTTTGCTCTCAGCAAAAATTTTATTAAAACAGCCATAATTCTTCATTTAAAATTGATCGTCTTCCAAAGTCTTTTAAGTTTTTCTTAGTCTCACAAGAATCTATTCATAATCATTATCGAAAGTCGAACAATGTCCGACAGCTACATATGTTTCTCTGTCAAGTAATAATTCTTTTTTATTCAAGTGAATACACAACGTCAAGATCATCACCATCATCATTACCACGTGTCGGACTATACAATGTATTTGTTGATGAATTTGAACGCATTGCTTTACCATTATTAACAGTAAAGTTTTATTATTAACATTATATAAAAAAAAGAAAAAATTAATTTTGTTATTTTTTTACTTCAATTAGAATATTCAAACACCATGTATTTGTTTTATTGATGAAATAGGTAAAATGGAATTATTATCAAAGAAATTCAAAGATTTAATTCAAACATTAATTGAACGTCGAAATTTAATTCTTATTGCAACTGTACCTATAAAACCTTTAGCATTTGTTGATAAAATTCGTACACGAAAAGATTGTCATTTAATTACAGTATGTTTCAACAAAAAGAAAAAGAAAAGAAAAAAATATTCATTTATTTTTGAATAAAAAAAATTTTAGGTTACACGTGATAATCGTTCTGGTTCAACATTACAAAATGAATTAATGGCATATATTGAAAAGTTGACAAAAACCATTACATAAATTTATATTTTGTTGGATTTCTTTCTTTTGTTTTTTTTGATGGCTAGTCAAACGAAAAATAAAATAAACACACAAAACGAAAACTTAAAGAAATTGCTTTTTTTTCTTTACATAAAATATTATCTAATTCCATTTATATTTGACATTATTCTTTCTTCTCTGTAAACTTTCATTCATCAAAAACACAAAAGAAAAATTACATTGTATTATACAAAAACAAAAGTAAGTCTAAAAAACAAAATTACATGTCGACAAGCAGAGATGTGGATATTATTCAAGTACGATCATATCTAGCTTTTATTGAATATCATTATATCTAATCTTTTTTTTTGTAGGTGAGCGTTGAAAATGAAGAATTACTTGCACAAGTGAAACGTACAGAAACTGGTATTTATTTCCATAGGAAAAAAAAAAAAAACAAATCATTGTTTTAATTTTGATTCATTTATTAGTTGCTAAAGGAAAGTGTATTGTACCAAAATGGCTTCCTCCTATTTTGATTATTGTTTTGATTCTTACAATACTCGGTGCCGCATTTGCTATGGGTTATTTTATATCATATCCACGAAGTAAGTTTATTACTGAAAGAAATAGTTTATAAATTAATTTTTATGTTATATTTTCCTTTTGTTTTTTATTTATTTATTAGAATCTATTAAACCATTAAAATTGTATAATGAAAGTTGTACCGTTTTAAGTGGAGAATGTGATGATAGTCGAGGATTATATTGTCCTTCAGGTCGATGTATATGTAAGTTGGAAAAATTTTCTTTTGTTTTTTGTGACTTTTTTAGATGTATATATCCATTTTTACATTTAATATTTAAGGTGAAACAGTGAATTCATATTATAATGGTAGTAGTTGTATTTGTCCAAATTTAACACATGTTGCTAACCAAGCATGTGGTTCGTATTTTTTTTTTGCTTTAGTTCTTTATATATATATATTTTTCCTATTAAACGTGATTAGTTGCTGATCCTTTTTATGGTCAAACATGTAGTCCACCAACAATATATTGTATTTCAAATTTTATATGTAGTACAGCAGGTGTATGTACATGCAATGCAACAACACAATTTTTCAATGAATCATATTGTATAACACAATATGTATATAATGCTTCTTGTACAGAAACACGTCATTGTTCCAATACGTCAAATTTATATTGTTTATCGTATGTATTATGAAACATGATCTAAAGAAAAAGTATTGAAGTATAGATGTAAAAATTTGGATCTCCACAGACGTCTCGATGTGGAAGGAGCCAGAGTGAATTAGCCTTCTGTCTCTTCACTTTTTGCATCACTTCCTTACTGCAGTTCCAGAGGATTAAACAAAACTATGATGAAGAAATGTGTATCAATATGCATAGAATAAAGCAATCTCCCCATGATATTAGTACCGCCAGCTAAATCATATTTTATATTTAAATCCTGCAAGGATTGCGCTAATAGCGTTTCTCTTTTTTTTGTATATATTTAATTAATAAATAAAAATTTTCTTGGTATTTAGAAATCGATGTGCATGTGTGTCAAATTATTATTGGAATGGATCTTCTTGTGGTAGGAATTCGTATTTATTTATCTAAGTATCCTTGGTATTTTTCTTTTGTTTCTTATATCAGTGCCGAAAAAACTCGGTTGGCAAACATGTAATAATGTAACAACGGGTGCTAGTGCTTTACCATGTGATGATACATTAAGTCTTTATTGTTATTCCAATAGTACATGTCAGTGTCCTAATACAATGTATTGGGATATTAATTATCAACAATGTGGTATGAAAGAATGAAAATTTTCTTATTTTTTTATTTATTCATATTTATATATATTTTTGCATAGAAACCAAACGTCTCTATGGAGATATTTGTAATGCTGATTTTTATTGTAATGAAACACTAAATTTTATTTGTCCAACACTACCAGGTAGAGAACAAATATGTAAATATTTACTTGTTCTATTTGTTTATTTATTTAAGGAACATGTAATTGCCCAGCTTGGAGTAATGATTATACATGTGATTGTCAACCAAATTGGTTTTATGATGGTTTACAATGTAGTATGTATTTGTATATATATATATTCGCATAAAATCAATCTAATTTTCTCGGTTTAATATTATTTAGTTCAAAGAAAGAGTATTAATGGAACATGTCTTGGTACTTATGCATGCGATAGAAACACACCACTTGTCTGCTTTTCAGGTCTTTGTCTTTGGTTTGTAATTTTTATTTTGTCATTATTTTTTAATATCTTTCATTTTTTTTTGTGTTAGTCCAACACCAACAACATGGACTGGTTCTAATTGTACATGTTCAAGTGGTCAGACTTGGACTGGTAGTACTTGTGTTGTTGTTGGATAATGATAATGAAAATAATAACACATGTTTACATATTGTTATATCAAAGATCATATAATGATAGATTCTACTATTATTTTTGTATTTCTAATATTAAAGTTTCGATAATATTGTCATTTCAATCTTTTCTTTATGCACTTATAATTGTGTGATAAATGCACGAATATATATATATATATATAGGTTTTTTTTCTTTTCTCAAACCGAATAAGGGCAAACTAATACAAGTCATTAAATAGCCTAATGAAAGAAACAGAAGCAAGAAAATTTGATGAGTCGTTGTATGTGTTTCTTTTTCTTGTCATCAATATCATTGAAAGGTTACAACGATTGTCAAACAGACGAGAACGACAACAAAAGAAGCGATGTTGATTTTTCCTTTTTTTGTTCTTCTTCTTCTTTCAGCATCGCACTTATTTATTTATTTATTTTTGGTTGTTATTGTCATTGTTAGTGATGTTTCCTCGATGAAGCGAATTCCATTATCGTTCTATAGTGTGCTGCTCAGAGAATGCGCTTTGGAAAGGAACAAAAAAAAATAGAAAAAAAAGGAAAAGATCGAGTTATTCTTTTTTTCTTTCTTTTTTTTTATGTGTGGGCGTATATATCTAACTAAAACTGAGGGTGAAAAATGAGATGCTACAAACACACCGGCGACAACATCAACCGACTGTTTGTAGTCGTTGTGATGAGCAGCGAACCAGCAAGTGCATCGCAAAGATGTAAAAGAAGAGAGAAAAAAAATGCAAGAGAGGAATATATAGCGATGCCATCGACGATGGGTTCGAATGTTGGCAGCTTAATTGCGTAGAACAATTTTCATCAGTAAGACCAAACATCGAGAAGACAACCACGCTTCCCCAGTTTCTTCGTTCTACTTTCATAGAGATACACATAGAGCGAAGAAGAATGGAATAGATAAATAGAGAGAAAAGCGCTTAAATATTGTTTGGTGTTGTTAGCAAAAATGTCTTATCATTTGACAGATATTTTACACCGTCAACATTGTCTGAGGTAAGAAAAAACAAGCAAAAGAAAAACAAGAAAAATGAGAAAAGAAAAGAAAAGAAACAGACAAGTTCTGACAAATTCAATTTATTCAATAAACCAGACCGAAGTTTCATATGCAATAATTAACATTAGACATATATACATACAGCTACTATATTATATACAATTATATATTACTAGTTAAATGTCACAAAAAAGCTTTCAGAGTTCATATACTACAAAGAGCAAAAGTTACTTTATGATTGATAGGATTGATAAATTGTGTGTTAGAATAATAAATTGCTAGCAGACTGTTAAACATATGCAACTAAGTCTTATATTGTTCGTTCATGAATAAATCTAAATCGTGTTTTTCTTGTTCAATTACCATCTAGATTTTCATATATATTGTGCTATTCGATGACGACAGCACAATTCATCTTACTGTCGGTAAGATATAGTTTGTGTATCTATATTTTAACACAAAATAGCATATCATTCACGAATGTATTGTTGTGCTGTTCGATACGCCAGAATAACCTTGATCAAATCAGACTCTTATTATTGTAGTTAGTCACTTTTCTTTTTCTTTCTTTCAACTCTATTTCTTTCTATCGCTAATTCTTAGCAATTACATATGTATTCCTGTGTTTTTTTTTCTATATTTCGCTTTCTGTTACTCATAATCACTATCAACCAGCCGAAAAAAAAAGAAACGAGTATAAAGAGAATTAATCTATCACCGTCTGCTTTTACTATCTACTCTTGTGGAAGTAACGCGTTCTTGAATCATTCGAGCTCATATTTGAGTCGTAATACCATAAGAGAAATATATATATATATATATATATATATATAAAGAGAGGGAGAAAAACCAATGATGATGATCTGAGTTCGCGTGCTCACTATTTTTCAGGATTGTGCCGATAAGAATGGGGACACAACGACGATGTTAAGCTGTCAACAACAGGAAATATGTCTGCCAGTTTGTCTTCCATCAAAACAATTTATTATGGTCGCTGTTGTATATCGATGAACGCCGTTCTTAAATTTCTTCGAGGTGAGCAAATACGATATGTAGTGAGTTTTTTTTTTACAATCCACGGGGAAAAAAAAGGATTACACGTCTGAATAATTATTTTATAAAAAAAAAAGAGAAAACCTCGCTGATTTCTGAGTGTTTTTCTATTAGCCTAATGAATCTTGTCAAAGCAATGTTGGTGATATCTTTTTTTTTTTTTCTTTTTGAAAAGAGAATTTTTTAAGCATTATGTAGATGACTGAATGTATATGTCAAAATAGTAAATTGAGGATTTTTTTCTCTTTTCCATATTCATCAGTCTTATTTTTTTTTATCTACGAGAAAATTTTTTTTTTTCTCGTCCATTTTGATTGTCATTATTTATAAATGGAGATTAGTTGAAGAACATACAGACGACAAGTTAACAAAAAAAACGGAGAAAAATCTTATCGTAATATGTTTAAATAGTAAAACATATGTTTTTATGAGAAAAAAAAAGTAATAAAATAGTGTAAGTTCTTATATTTCTTTTTTCTGAAGAAAAAAAAACGTCGATAATGCTGGTTTCATGACATTACATAGTCAATATCCTTATTTTGCTAAAAACAAAATAAAATAAGATGTCTTTCAATCTAGGAAATAATGCAAGTGGACACTCGATGGGCTCAATCAGTCGTGTCTGACGTAGTTTCTGTCCCAATCGATAGTAATAATAATAAACATAATATTGAACAACAACGATTATCTGTTCATTCTCTACCTTTATCAACATTACAAACACAATTAATAACAACAACAAATTTTTTTCCACCACAACGCGTTGAACCAATAGATATGACACGTTCACAACAACAACCAACAACACAAAATCGTACTAAAACAGGTTATATTCAATCAGCAACAACTGATGAACAACAAACAACAAATTTTATACAAAATCAACCTATTAAACGTATTATACATCCTGCTGATCGTTCATCAATTGTTTTCTTTTTTCAATATATTTCAACAATTTTTTTTGGAATCTTTATTTCTTTTCCATGTATTATATTATTAATAGTTCTGTTACCTATATGTTGGTTAATACGAACATTAATACGTTTAATTTGTCGACATCGTTGTACTGTAACACCATGTGCTTGTAATTATTTATCTGCTAGTGATTTATTTTGGTTTTATAATAGTAATATATCAACAAATCGAGATAATAAAAATAATGAAACAAGAAAATATAATTCTCAAACTGTATCACCAATAGGAGCAGCAGTTTTTTTTCTTGAAGGTAAAATTTTTAAGAAAAAAATGATTTCATTTAACAAAAAACATTATTTGTTTGTTTATTTTTCTTTGTTTTTTTATATTTAGGAACAATAAATGAAAATTCATTAAAAAAATTATTAATTAATCGTCTTATAACAAGTAGTATTCGACGTGGTACAAATATTGGACAAAAATTATTTCCACGTTTTTCACAATTAGTTGTTTCACGTTTTTCTGGTACAATGTGGGTTGATTATTCATTATTTTCTATTGATGAACATGTACATGAAATTTCACATAATATTCAATCCGATGAAGAACTTCAATCATATGTATCAACATTATTATCAAATGATTTACCATATAATCGTCCTTTATGGCAATTGTATTATAAAAATCGTTTAACAATACGTCCAAATGATAGTGTAATTATATTTTTATATCATCCGGTTTTATCTGATGGAATATCATTATTACGTATTTTACTTAAACATATTGTTGATAATCGCACAACACAACTAGATATAAAACCGCGTTTTGCTGGTCAACATGGTGAACATATTATATTTGATTATATAAAATCATATCTATTCGGACATAAACTCATATTTAGTAAATTATTATCGAAGACATCTAGAGAAAATTTTTTTAAACGAACATTATATAAAAATAAAGCTACTACTACTACTAATAATAATAATAATGTATCAACTATTAATTCTCATACACAACAACAACAACAACAACAACAACAACGAGTTGTTGTTTGGTCAACTCCATTTAGTTTAACACAAGTTAATCGAATGAAACTTGTCACAAGAACACGTATGAATAATCTTCTTTCAACATTAGTTATATCTACTGTCAAATTATATATGGAACGATATGGGTAAATTTAATTATTATTAATAAATGAAAGGTTGAAAAAATTTGATATTCTTTCCAGTTGAAAGAGTAAAAATAATAATTTTTTTAATTTTATTATACACATCAAAGATATTGTTATTTTCGTTTGATTACTTCATTAATTCTTTTTTTCTATTTCATCATAGAGTTTTTAATCCATCCAATATGAATTGTGTAATGCCTTGTGATCTTCGATCAAATTCAGCTAATATAGTTATGGGAAACAAAATATCACATCTTTGTATTGAATTACCTATGAATATTGAAGGTAACATTCCACTTTTATGGTCATTTAATGATAGTATAAAAAGTGTTAAAGAAAATGGAGATTATGCTACTATGTATTTATTTACGCATATCACTTATCTTCTATTTCCTTTTTGTTTTGGTATGTTTGAAATAAATAAATTAATTTAAAAAATTAATTTCATTAAATGCATTTTAGCTAATAAGATTATTAGTCGTATTTATAATAGTGCTAGTTTATGGTTAACATCATTAGCTGCTGGAAGTACTACCGCATTAGCAACAGTGTCCATATGTAATCGTGATGTACGAAGTTTAATATGTCTTAGTCCAAGTATTGGTACAGCTAGTATTAATTTTTGTGTTACATCATATGCTGATGAAATTCGTCTTGCTGTTATTGTGGATCCAAATATTATACCTAATCCAAGATTTTTTACTGAATGTTTTAATCAACAAGTAATTTTCGTTTTTATTTTCGTTTTCCTTCACGATTTTTCTTTTAATATATATTCAAATTATTATATTTAGTTAAGTGTTGTTCAAGATCTTCTTGCTCATCGACGAATTCCAGGTGAAATTCGTCGAATAATTCGACCACCAAAAATGCAACCACAAAAGAAAAGTATCAGTAGTATATCTGATATGTCTGATGACTTATCAATAGAAGAAGTAAAAATAAACAAAAAATAATTATTATTATTATGTTTTTGTTTTTTTTTGTATTTAGATTCAAGCAAAAATGACAACATTACAACAAGAATTACTTTCATTAAAAAGTCAATTTGAAAATGTCGATATGAATGATTCATCAAGTCAAACTCAACGTTTAATAATAACAACAAAATTAGAAGAATTACGACGAGAATTTCGTGAATTACTTATTAAATTACAAGAACGTCAATGTGAATTATCAGGTATGATACCAAGTGATGAAGAAGATGAAATGGATCCACATGTCCGTGTACGTTTACGATCAGCAAGTGTTGCATCTAAAATTTCTTTACGATCAAATGAACAACGACAATTATCAAAGTAATAAAAAATAGAACGAATTTTTTTTTTGTTATTATTCAATCGTCTTTTTTTGTCTACAGAATGTATCAATTCGAAAGAGATGATGGAAGTGAATTTAGTGCTACGATTGTTCATAAAGTTCCATCACCATCAAAAATGAGTTTAACAGCACAACAAGTAGTAAATATTTTTTTCCTTATTTGAGAAAAAAATGTTTTTTTTTAAATAGCAAGATCAACACGTTGGTATGCGTCATGCACAATCAGTAAATATATGTGAAAATACTCCAATTGATATGCAATCACGAACATCATTAAATCGTCCACAACCAACAACAACATCTCGAACATTTGATACAGCAACGAATACTATTGTACATCTTGAGCCGAGTGAAAATTGGAAAAATGGAAATTAACATATATATATATATATATATATATATATATGTTTCCATTATTGCTCAATTTATTTTTACTGTCATGTACATATCAATAAATTGGTCGACTGTAAAAACAGTCAAAGGTTTTGTTTATTTTTGTTTTGCTGTGCATATATTTGTTTGTTTGTTTGTTTTTTCTTTTTCATTGTTGTCTCGTTTTGCTTTTTTTTTCGTTATCATATATCTTTTTATTTTGAATCAATTAAGAACAAGGGAAAACCAAAGAAAAATATTATTAGACGCGTGAATTCTTTAACAGATTATTCAGTTGACAAATTATGACAGATAAACAATGATGAAATATATGTAACTTACAGCGGAAATTATCATATCATGTGTTAAATCGGTTGATTAAATGTTATTAAAAAAGCATGAAAGATATGTTTAAACTTTTTATGAAACACGATCTAAAAGGAGTGTTGAAGTATAGAAGTTGAAATTTGGACCCCCTTCCCTACAGACATGACAGACACCGCTGATCACAGACGTGGCAGGCATCCTTAGCAACAACTCATCACAGATGTGACAGACGTTGTTGATATATGATCGCAGACCGCATATGAGTAACATCTCATTATAATAAATGAACTACTTCCTTATTACATTGCTGGAGGATTGTGTAAGAGGATGATGAAGAAATGTGTCACAAAATAGATAGAATAAAACAATCTCTTTATGATTAGCAACAGTAGCTACATCATATCTCATATTTTAATCTCACAGAGATTACGCTAATAGCTTTTTCTTTTAGACAGGACAAGAAAAATTCTCCATAGTTATGTTGAATTTTAATTCTTGAACTGTATAAATTTATTAAAATATTAAACAGTGTAGTTTCGAGATAGTCTATATAATATTCCTGGTTTTTTTGAAAAAAATGGACAATTTTAAAAAGTATGTAGAAATACTGATGAAAGGGCTATGTTGTTATTTTTTTTCTTTCTTGATGTAGTCATTTTATCAAAGATCTAGAACGACATTCGCAAGTTTTACTTGACTACGAAATGAATTGCAAAGCCTACAATGATATCAATTATCGGAAAAAAAACGAATGATTGTTTTTACGATTGATTACGAAAAGCTTTTCTCCAAAAGTTATTTACGTTTTACTAGAACCAAGATTTTTTTTTTGTTGATATAAAATAGAAATGGCATGTTTTGATCAATCAGCTGATTGAAGTCTGAAAGAAAGTGAAAATGAACTCTGGCAAAATTTATCTTTAAGAGGACTCTATAAACAGATATTATTGTGTTTCTCATGAAATACTATCAATTGATCGCTTGATTCTCATTTTGATTCATTGTGTATCATCAGCTGATGGCTTTCTATAAGAAAATACAGCGTTCTATTGAAGATCCGAACAAAAATAGTATCGATTTGATCTCACTATTTTCATTTAACGTTTGAACGAATATTGTGTGACTTTTCATGCTTGAAATCATCGTGACAGGAAATACCAATTTTTTATGCGGATGTTGTGAAGAGAAAAATAACTCACGAAGGATTACTTAAATGCTGTGTTTCACAGTGCATTAATAAATAGAAAAAAAAGCTTGTTAGCGCAGCTCTTTTGGAGCTGAAACGTGAAACTCACATATATCCTTAAACCTTAATATTCTAACATATCACATGTCAACTGAAAAATTTCGTGTGCACTATAGTTATTTTCATTGATAATCAATGACAAGAGCAAGACTTTGTTATTTATTTCTTCATTTAAAACAGAAAATTTTTTTTGTTCGAGAGCGCCCTATTTTTATTTTGCATTGTTGCTAATCGTTCATTATATTTCATTTTTTCTTAATTCGTTTTTCATAATTCAACATTCTTATCATTATAATCGTTGAATTAATTGGCAAATAAATTTGTTTTACATATCCATGATATCTACAGTAGATCTTACGCACTATTATATATATTAATCAGCTTACAAACAATGATGTTGATTATCTTTCAAAATTATAACTTAATCAATTTTTCAAAAAACCTAGAAAGTCTGACGCCTATTATTCTTAATTGCTAAGGTCTGTAATGGGAGTGTCTGTAATGGGAGTGTCTTTAATGGGGAGTGTCTGTAAGGGGGGAAGGGGTGGAAGCCGCAAAAGCTTGAGCTTAAAACTCACACTCACTAATTTTCCTCTAAGATATATGTGAGTTCCACAAAATAATAAATTGTCATCATTTGCACTTTTTTAAAAATAATATTGACTTGAGTATCATCATAGAAACATATTAAAAAGCAAAAATTACAAAAATTTTTAAAACTATTCAAATAATAAATTTTCATTTTGAGAATAAAATAATTTCTCTTTTTATTTCAACTCAACGATATCAATTTTAAGAATTTGAATTATATTTTAAACTATTTCTCACTTTCACTTCATTGTACTGATGAAAACGAGGATTTTCATATTGGCAGTGAGAGAGAAAAAACAAGCACACATTGCATAACGAAATATATGATCGAATATATTCAATATCGATCTATTAAGGTCATCCTCAATACTGTAAAAGATAAAAATTCATTATTGAAGCCAATGATAATACTGCAAGATAATAGTTATTTAAATGTTGTTCTTATGGAAACAACAAATCGAGTGAAGATATTCAAATTTTTTATCGTAAAGTTACTTATCAAGCATTTTGTACAGAATAATCTTTTGATTGAAAATATATCACTTAGAAATTTTGTGTAATATATATAATGTGATACAAAGGATTAACAATAGTTGCACTATTTATTTACTTCGTCAGAGGTTTCATTTTTATGAGATTGTAAAAAAGAAAATAGATATCAATATCATATACTGTGAAATAAATAGTCAACGAAAAATGACGTTTCTAAAGTGATATTTACAAATATAATGCAAATGATGATGTTATCAATCAATATTTTGATTATCTGTTTAATAGCATTGTCTAATTATGTTCATGGTGAAGGTGAAAGGTAAATGTGATGCTATCATCGATCTTATTCTTATAATAGATTCATCTGGAAGTATTTCTTTTGATGATTTTCAAAAAGGTAAAGAAGTATTAATTGATGCTATCAGTCGACTTAATATTGATGTAAAAAAAGCTGGTGTAGCTCTTATTAATTATGCATCAAATGTATCACTTTTTACTCAAATTGGAGTATTTGAATTTGATAAAACAGAATTACTCACACATATTGCTGCACTTTCACATATTCGTACAAATACAGCAACTGGTGATACTTTAGCTTTAGCTAGAAAGTATTGTGAAGTAAGATGTTGAGATTTAAGTAAAGGAATTCCAGGAATTTTTTCTATATTTACTGATGGTTGTAGTAATAAAGGTCGACTAGTAATACCTGCTGCTCAACCAATACGTAATACATCAATTGAATGTAATCGTTTTGCCATCAGTATAGGACGTTTCATAAATTTTGAGGCGCGACAAAATTAGTTTATCTACAGACAGAGAGTAACCCCTAACCAAATATATTTTATATGAGCTTTAAGTACTCGTGACGGCCTTTCAAATGACATAAAATTCAATGATATCTTCTCTTGTAATAATAAAAATACAACCATGAGAATATACTGATAAATTTTTCAAAATTAACTAACAATATGAGTCTCCTATAATAATTAATGATAAATTGTTAATAATATTTTCTATACTTTTTCTTGGCATAGAAGGCTAAAATTTTTATCACATATATATCTAATCAAGATCTTTTATTTTTGAAAGCTTCAGCACTCTAGTTATAACTACTGGTGAAATAGATAAATTTCGATACTCGGTTTTTGCATTATTTTGTGAAAATAGGCCAAAGATCGACTATCAAAATTTGTGTATTTCAATCTTATCGATGTATTTCACCAATAGTTACAGCTAGAGAGCTAAAATTCTTATAAATAAAAGATCTTGATTAGATATATATGTGATAAAAATCTTAGCCTTCTATGTCAAGAAAAAGTATGGAAAATATCATTAACTATTTATCATTAGTTATTATAGGAGACTCATATTGTTCGTTGATTTCGAAAAATTTATCAATATATTCTTATGGTTGTATTTTTATTATTACAAGAGAAGATATCATTGAATTTTATGTCATTTGAAAGGCCGCCACGAGTACTTAAAGCTCATATAAAATACATTTGGTTAGGGATTATTCTGTGTCTGCAGATAAACTAATTTTGTCGCTCCTCAAAACTTATGAAACACCCTGTAAAGATCAATCTCAGTAGTTCTCACTTGAAGTCAGGTCAAAAGTGATGAAAAGAATTTTTTTTACTTCTAATTCTAATTTCTGTGGTGAATAAACACCCAATATTTCTTACTTTTTCAGTACATTGTATTTTTTTTTGTCATAAGTTAAATCTTTCATCTATTCAGATCGAAGAATTCGACAATCGGATCCGATAGGATGCTGTTGAATTCATACTTGCATATTAGATTTTGTTTGTCCTTTTCCCACTTCCTCCCTCTTGTGCCATTAGGTGCAAATTAATATCTTAAATCTAATTTATTTCAATTTATTATTATTTTCAACTGTTGAATAATAAATTTAAAACAGAGTAAAATAAAAGAAACTACAATAAAAGTTTTAAACAAACATAATGATAATTAAAATTAAAAAAATAAATTAAAAATATAGCACAATAAAGTAGATTAGAAAAAAATACCACAAAATTAAAAACAATAAAATGATAATGAAAATAAGTAAACTAAAATAAAAATTAAATTAAATTCACAAAAACTCAAAATAGAGTAAAGAAAAATAAAAAACGCAATAAAATATATTAAATAAAATGCCATAAAATGAAAAAATTAAATGAAAATAATATTAAATAATATTAAACATAAAGTTTGTATTCACTGTTGACTGACTTCATATCGTAATAAAATCTAAAGCAAAATAAGATAAAATGAAATAAAAAATAATAAAAAAACTTTAATTACATTCAAATAAAACTAAAATAAAAAAAATAAAACCAATTTATACTCTGGATTGACTTCATGCCGTAATAAAACATAAAATAAAATATGATCAAATAAAACACCATACAATAAAATAAGGATAAAATAAAATCAAAAATTTATATTTACGGTCGATTGATTTCATTCCCCATCAAAATCTCAAAAAGAAGAAAATAAAATACAGTAAGAAAGAACAAAATAAAAATTAAGTTAAATTTAATTAAAATAAAACAAAAATTAAATAAAACAAAATAAAATACATTAAATAAAAACCGGTCCTTTTACATTACAGCGCCTCAAGATATTTGGTTGATCACAGAACGAGCAAGGATAAAAGTACCTCAAATAAAATAAAATAAAAAAAAAAAAAAATAAAAATAAAAATCAATTTAAATTAAAATAAAAAATAAAGCAAGAAAAAATACAATAAAATACAAGAAGATGAATAAAATAGAATACAATAAAATAAAAAAACATTATTATAATAAAAAAAAAATTAATAATAATAAATGAAAAAAGTTTGTTTGTATTTTTTGTTTTGTTGAGTTTTCCGCCTTATTGTTGCGGCCATCATCAATACAATTTATAATAACATAAATTGGATCAATCCAACAAAACAAAAACAATTTTTTTATTCATTTATTATTATTTATCGATGCCTTGTTTCATTATTATAATGAAAATAATGGAATCAAAAATTTTCTTCTTGCATAAAATACTCATTTACTTCATATCGTATTATTTATTGATGCTCATGCTGCACATATATTATTAGTACAAAGAAAATATGTTTTAAATGGATTTTGTTAGAATTAATAAATATAAAAAAATGAGAAAAAAGAGAAGGAAGAACTACCAAGTATCTCAGAAGATAAGAGAAAAAAGGTTACGAAATTATAAATAAAGGAAGCCATTTAGTTAAAAAAGATAAGGGAAGAAAACTAGCTAATACTAATTGTTTATTGGTTTGGATGATAAATAACACTGGTCCACTTGTAAGTGCATGATGTTGCTTTGGAGCCATCTGTCCTACAAAGAAGACAAAGCTGTTAGTGCAATCTTTGCGAGATTAAAATCAACACGAAATCATTACAACATACTTGGTTTAAACATCCTATTCAAATATGCTTCTCAATTCAAAGAAACGATGGTAGCCATCTCCTATTCAAATTTCCTACGAGATGAGCGAATCGTAAAAAAGCCATTCAAATAATCTATGTACTTCCAAGCACAGATTTCAAGTTGCTTATATTAACCGACAGAACACAATACAAAAATAATTCAAAGCAAACAAATATTCCAGTATTCCGTTCAACTCGAAACAACCATTTTATGAAGATTATATAATCCCAGAACATTTGCTCAATGAAAAACTCATTAAAACCTTTTCAAATATTTCCTGTAATTCTGAGCAAACAATGACACTTAATTATATCGTCAGAAACACTCAATCAACGAATAACTCATAGCAAACATCTATGTGACTACTTCTCTGACCTATAGGCAAATGTTCCGGATAAATTTCATTATCGACCGCCACTTGCCTAATGAACCATTCACAAATAGTTATTCCAATATTTTCTGCGATCCCAAGCAAACAATGACACTTGATTATCTCATCAGAAACACTCAATCAACGAATAACTCAGAGAAAATATCTATTTGACTACTTCGCTGAACTATAAGCAAATCTTCTAGGTAAATTCCACCGTTGACGACCACTTGACCAATGAACCACTCATAAAAAACTATTCAAATATTTCCTACCATTCGAAGCAAATCATAGCACTTGATTACATTACCAGAAACGCTCAATCAAGGAATAATTGATACAAAACACCTATTCCACTATTCTACTGAATTATCAACAAATCTTCTAGTTAAATTCCATGGTCGACGAACTCTCGTCCAATGAACCACTCATAAAAAGTTTTTCAAATATTTCTTGCAATTCGAAACAAAGAATCGCACTTG
>CAJNOL010004211.1:0-16831 GCA_905250125.1 Rotaria sordida | reverse complement strand
TTATCATCGTCCAATATTCGAACACGTGAGTAATTATTTCTTTTTTTCTTTTGAGAAAGAGAATAGGGGTGAGAGAGGGATGAGGTTAGATAGTGACATTGAGATTGAGAAGGGTTAGGATGAGACTCAGAAAAGTGAGTGTTAGTGAGAGGCGAGGGTGAGTTCTGCCAGTTGAGGGTTAGAGTTTCGCCTTTTATGAAGGACTTCCGGGTAGTCCCTAAAAGCTCTGCCAGGAACTGTCTTGGTGTCCGTGGCACACGACCAGGCTTATTCAGACTCATTGACATATCTCTCACGGGGAGGGTATGAATGATATGAGTCTGTCCTGTGCGTGCATGAGCGTTACGCTCGCCACGGCTCCACCAGTATGGTTCCTGGTCGCGCGCGCGAATAGAATAAGTCATTCATTTCATCAATCCAATGCGATTTATTTGAAACGAAAGGAGCGCAAAAAAATCTATCACGACGAGTCTATTCGATTGAAAAGCGTTGAACACGATGATTCCAATGATCGGCGACATAGAGATTGCCATGTCGATCGAAGGACAAACCAATGGGGTATTGGAACTGATTTGCTCCTGCTCCTTTACCATTTCCACCCACAATGACAGTGCCCTGTTTCGCTCCTTTAGGCCAACGCATCACTCGATCATTCCTATAGTCTGCCACATACATGGTACCCAATGTATCGACAAAGAGTCCATAAGGATACGACAATTGTCTCAGAGCACTACCTTGGCCTTGACCTCCAGCGACGACAATTCCTTCTTTTGCATCTTTATTCCATTTCACTACACGATGATTCTCGTTGTCTGACACGTAGACAGTCTGTTGTCGATCGACAAAGATGTAGTACGGATCGTTGAGTTGATTGAGACGAGCACCTTTGCCATTGCCAGCAGCCACAATAGTTCCATTCTTGTCTCCTATTTGATATCGTCTTACTTCATGTTTTTCGTCGTCAGAGATGTAGAGATATCTCTGATCATCCATGACCAATCCATAACAACCGATGTTGTCGATGAGGATTTCTCCTTCAGTTGTACCACTACGACGAGACCATCGTATGACTCGTTCATTCCGCCAATCACAAATAATGAGACTATCCGTCTCTTTGTCAATCAACACATCGGTTGGATAATTCAATTGATCCAATCGATTTCCTTGGCCATTACCACCAGCTACTACTTGTCCATTCTTATCACCCCTCTTCCATTGGATGATACGATGATTGTAGTAGTCAGCGATGACCATCGTTTGATCATCATCAACGAAGAGACCTTCAGGCCCGAAGAGTTGATTGGTAGCACTGCCTGGTCCATTGCCTCCAGCAGCAGTCACTCCCTTCTGGGCCCATCGGGCATCGACTGGAATATTTGGGATTACTACAATGAACAAAAAAGAAAAGAAGCCGTCGTTGTCGAAGGGATCTCGTCTCTCGTGGGAGCAAGCGCTAGAAATACGACATTCGTCTTTGAGAATGCTCTTTTCGCAGATAAAAATTCAGAAGCCTTTTCCTGGTTTCTTATGAGAAAAAAGGATTTGGTAACGATTCTTATATCTATGTTACTTCTAGTTTTTGCCAAGATCTTTTTCATCATAAAAATAACATCTTGAGATTGTTGTAAGAAGACCCTCGAAGAAAAGGTAATACTAATTCCATGTAAGTTTTTGATAGAGAAACATAAGGATCTTAGAATTTTTTTTTAGAATTGCAAGAATTCAGAATCTTTTTGGCAGAATGATCATTTATATGAACATCAGAGAAGATTCTATCTGCATCTTGTGAGAAGAATATCGAATCGTTGAAGAACAAAATATCAAACCTAATTCCTATGTTTTTTAGGAAACCTTAAGGATACATGATTTTCTGTATGATGAATGTAGATCTACCGAAGAATCTGCTAAGTATTTGCATAGAGAATGCCGGTGAAATTTTATAAGGCTTTTGTTAAGTTATGTGAAGCTGTTCGAAGAACAACCGTGATGTACTCTGAGTAAGATACAGGAGAAACTGAACAAAGTTGAGAGGATTCCACACGAATGTATGTAATCTGAGAGGGCTTCTACTTTTGCAAATGCTGAAAAGATGGATGTCAATCCGAACGGAGCTCTTCAGTGACAAACATTGGGATCTATGGATTTCATGGGCTTTGAAAAGAGAGTGTTCTAAAATGCTATTTTTAATTTTTGATGAACACCATCTTCAAACCATTGTATTAGGGTCCTCGAAGAGAATCTTGGTGACTAAATAATATACTCTGTCAAAATCTGAAAATCTAAAAATAATGAGTATCTTCTATGAGGATCATGTTATAATCCTTATGTTGTACTTGTTCTGAGAAGTCTTCTGTAAGCTCGCATGTTATGGATATGTTTAGGAGGATCTGAAGAGTAAGTATTTTGAAATGTTTGATATCAGAGATGGGTAATTTCAACTCCAAAGTTGATGCTTTTTCTCATCAGAGTGGAAATGGAATAGGAACAGGACAGAATGGAGGTACCTATCTTTAAATTTTATGAGAAAGTTTATAAAGCAATAAATTAATATGCTACTAATTTATATCAATCGTAGATTTAATTATGTTCAAAAACTTATGTGTATTTAAGAGTGTTTTGGCAGAAGTTCAGTTTTGTAAAGTTCGACTCGAATTGAAGTTAAATTGAAGTTGGAGTAGGATTTTAGAAAAAAGGAGCAGAGTGGTATGGGATTCGAGCGGAACACACTGCAGTTAAAATTGATGTGGAGTTTTAGAAAAGAGTGGGGTGTGAATGAGTGTTGGTATCCTCTTCACCCTCACCTACACTCACATTCACACCAATACCCTCTAAGAAGATTTCTATGTTCTAGTGAAACTTATTTTGAGTCTGTAGCTCATTGTCTTGTGATATAGAATGTTCAAAAAAAAGTAAACTTGTATTATAATAAGGAGGGCTTTTGTGATTTTTTTTTCTTAAATATTGAAAATTTATATTAAATTTTTTTTCGTACATATTTTTAAATCTAATTATTCTGATTTGTTTAATTTTATTAATTTACAATAAAATTACATTACATTTCATTTAAATTAAAAAAATTACATTACATTTCATTTAAATTAAAATGAAAGTAAAAAAAAGGGAATTATTTTATTTATTTTTAAATCGAATAAAAACAAATCTATTCAAATAATTTCAATTTCATTTAGAATAAATAAAGATCTCCACTTTTTGTAGCTATTATAGTTTTCAAAAAATTAAAATTAAAATGAAATAATTCTTACTTTTATTTCTTTTTCGAAAGAAATTTCCGAAAAAATATTTTATATTTATTCTTTAATTAAAGTTTAACTGAAACGAAATGAACATTTTTTTCAAAAGTATGAGGAAAAAAAGGTTAATAATGTGTGGTCTGGTGTAATGGATTGGTTTAGTGTGCGTCATTTGTTTTTGAGCCACATTCAGTAAATACACACTAACTAGGGAAGAAGATTTCAATTTATCCTAATTTCAAAACCACTAATTAATAAAAGTATCAAAGGATGTTGGGTGTAACGATTAGAAATTATATAGATATTCCTAAATTCACATGGATAGTTAAAATCTTGATCTTTAAGAATGTTTTTAATTTTTTAATCGTACAAATAGTAATTGAGTCTATGCTAATGAGCTCTCTTTATATTTTAACTTATTAAGATAATGTGTATGATTAAAAACATTTTTTTGTTAGATCTAAAGCGTACAATATTCACTTTGTTCTCTGTTATCGTTTCATGGCAATTTATTTTTGAGTTCAAAAAGTTTAGTTTATATTCACGTTTATATATATATATTTCTTTTATCTTTTTTCATAAGATCTTCTGCAAGATACTTATCAATCTTGTGTCTAGCTCATTTATGCATAAATGATACATTAATCATTCTACTATTGGTACAATTCAAATAGGAAAAACTTGATAAAACATCAAATTTAAAGGAATCGCTAGTTATTTTCTTACAAATAAACTAAGAGAACATCTAATAATATCACGCATTGCGAATAGTATCAGTATAAATAAAAGAAATATCTTAATTATATCTTTCTTTGACTATTTTCTTTTCATTAACGAAACGAAGAGCTCAACATCTTTGTCAATCGTATTGCTGCAGTTTTCTGAGTTGCTCAAAATAATGGAAGAGATAAAGAATGATACTACAATAAAGTTGACGATAATAATAGTATTAAATTTCCTTCATTTGATTCACTACATCCTAAGATCATTGCACTCGTTGGTAAAAGCACTATGTCCTTATTGGTTTATCTCGATTTCAAATGAGCTATTAATAGAAATTGAATTTTCTAAATTAATTTTGACTCATATCAAATTTCAAAACAAGAAATAGAGAATATTTGAATATTCTGAAAAAAGAAAAATCATTTTCATAGAAATGTACGCTACATATGTATAAAAACAAGAACAAGATTATACAAACATTGCTATTATCACTCTTATTCTAACTATAGATTGTTTTTAAATAAATACCGACACAATATATTTTATGAAAATAAACGAATAAATGTTTGATTAACTGCTATAACCATTATTAATCATTGTTTAACATATGTTGCTCTTTGCTTAACCTCTGCTAAGATGAACTGTTTATAGGCAAAAAATAATATTCACTCACTAACAGGTTGGGCATGATAAATTGGATAAAATGTTAATGCATTTTTTTTCTATTTCTGGGACAAATAGAAAATTTCTTTATCTATGAATAGATAGAGAATTTCAAGCTCTACAAAATTATTGATTTTATTTTTCAAAGAAAGTTTTTCTTGTTGACGCAAAATTATTAATTTGTGCAAGCTTTTGCTCATGAAGGGCAATGATTAAAGTATAAATTATTGAACATAAATAGGAACTAATACCTGTCAATATTTTCCAGTGCACCTTGGAAAAACCATATTTTCAAAAGTCAGACACGCTCTATAAGATATTTATTATTTTACCATCAGATTTAAAATTAAATTCTGAACAAAATGGTATAAGTTTTAAATTAAACGATGCGTGGTTTACAAAAAAAGGACTTTTTTTTAGTAATTTTCCATTTTTTTTCTCTAAAAACTGTTTCTGTCAAATATTCCTTTTAAAAATATAAAACATCCATCCAAATATGCAGAATTTTACAGAGAATTTCGTGGAGTAGTTGAAACTTTACTAAAATTTTTATTTAAAACATTTTGCTCATTCTTCAGGGATTTTTGACAGTCGCAGTTAGACGATTAAGTAGGAACTTATCTTTGAAATTTTGCGCAGGTGTGGGTGTGGGTATCGGAGAAGACATCTTCACCCACACCCACACTCTCGAGAGAATATAGCAAGATTTCATGATATACTATGAAAAAAACCCAACCTTCTCTGATATATAGATAGTCAAAATTCATTTTCTAACAAAGAAAAAGCTAAACATTTAATTTTACATAGGTCGGGACTAATCAATTTTAAAATATCGGGTTACTGTATTTGTAAAAAGTTCCAGAAAAGACTAAAATATTTTCCATAATTTTAAGAATTGCAGCAGAAAATTTCACTGAGATAGAATGTACTAGTAGTTCCAGACAAACAAAGATGATTGAGAAGCTAATAAAATCAAATGCAATCTGAATTTTAGAGATCATATTTCATCAGAATGAGATGATTGAATTCGAATTTATAGATTAATTCGACCAATAAAAATGTTATTTTTCTAGCGATTTTCCCCATGGATTCTGATGTCAAAACAGTTTGCACTATGATATTGAATGTTGTCCTGTTTTTAAGATAGTGAATAGACTTTTTCTGCTAATGTTGTCCTCGTTCAATGAAGTTATCAACGATGTTAAGTTTAAAAGGAAAGCTTTTCTATCTGTCCATATTCATATTAATATCGTCTTTCTTCATTTTTAAAATATTTCAATCATTAAAATTATGTTATTAAAGTTACTTTTTTTTTGTTTGAGTGAAATCAAGGAATGTAGAAAAAGAAACATTACGATTTCTCGCTCGTTACGGTCAGTGTGCAATTATGTAGTCACACTAACAGAGAATATTTATGTGATCTTGTATAAATCAATAGATTCTATTTAATTCAATTAGTTTCGTCATTTGCAAAATGATCACAAAAAAAACAAACATAATCAATTTTCTGTTGTATTCTGCATTTCTTGCAATAAAAATTACAACATAAGAATAAAGTATAGTTCAACGTGTGCATAGTCTTTCTTGGATAGTTACATAAAAACTCAGCTTTAAAATGGAAAAAATATTTAGTTTCAATATTTTATTAATGAATGAGAGAATTCTTTATGCTCTCATTATTCCATATACTATATCAAACTTGAAACTTGAAGACTCAGTTGAATTCAAGTTTCAAGCTTGCCACTTATATTTATTTCGAATGAATTCAATATAGTTTATTTGTTGCGCCTTCGTCTTTCGCTGAATCAACATCAATAAAGTATATTTTTAAAAATGCTAAGCATGTATTGTTTCTCTTCTTCTTAGCAATTATCTTTAACGTTACTAATTAAGCGAGAGTGTACACTAGAAGAACACTTTATGTCCTATCGCAGAATAAAACAATTTCTTAACAAATTGTTACAAAATTTGAATAGAAAGTTGCTTTGATTCTATTATAATGTTCTATTTGTAAGTCGTACGATATTCATATGATGTTACAGCTAACTTTTATGTTTTATGGTAATATAATATGATTACCAATATAGTGAATCATACTCATCAACACTTTTTCATATGTAATCATGCAAGAAGATTCAAAGAAGTTTCAAAGAAAGAAGACAAGCTTAATACCGGTGTTTTAATTGAAAGAGTATCATTTTTAATTCCTTTCATTCAACGGAAAACAATTCACAAATATTTTTCTTCACAAAATGATAAACAAGCCAATAGCTAAGATCCAATAAAAATCATGAGTTTTTGATTGAGTTCTACGCAAGAGTCAATCGTTCATTCATTACGAAGTAAGACACATTTGAAGCCCTTATAGATGAAACTAGAATAGTGTTGTAGAGAAATCATTCGGCTAAATAGTAGTGAAAGAATCATGGAAATTGAAGTAAAAATCGATGAGAACCTTTAATTTTACTGTCAAACCTAAAATTCATTAAAATTATACATTTACTCCACACAGAAACTAATCGATAACGATTTAGGACTCTTCGAAAAACTAGTATAAATTATCTTGTCGAAAAGGTTTTGAAAATAGAAAGTTCGAGAAAAGTGTTTGTTTTGCTCCGTATTGTTTGTCAAGAAAATTTTTTCTTATCTTCTAAAATGATCGAAATATAGAATTAAAACAAAAATGAAAGCAAGTTTCTCAATTCGTCCGATATGTCCTTCTTAGGTGGAAAAAATGCTAGCGTTAAAAATGAATAGTCAGTTGCTATGAATTTGAACTATGTTGCATTTTCTGTTTACTTTAACAGATGAATTATTATGTAAAAGAGTAAGATTTAAGAAACGTATTTGTAAACATAGTTTCACAGTTTTTGAGAACATTTCTATAAGTTTATTTCGTCCTGATTGATAAAGTATTTTGATATATACTTTTTCGTGTTTAAAAATGTTTTCGTGGATAGGAAACTCGACTTATATGTGTTAGAGCTACGCTGATTGATCAAATCTTGTTGAAAATATCTGGCTCATACATGTAATTTAGTATGAATGTTTTTACAATAAGCATTAATCGTATTCTTGACATTCGAAATAACATTTTGTTTTAATGATACAAGAAATTTATGAATTAGTGACTATTCAGCTAAAATCATTGTTGATTCACTAACTTTGATTAGAGAATAAAATGTATTCTTCATTCTTTTTAGCTATCTATTGCATAATCAAAACCTGTCATAAACCAACCAGCTAGCGATATATTTCGTAGTAAATTCAACAGTCTAATTGAATTCTTGAACAAGTTTAGTTGTTTTCGGAGATCAAGAAATAAGAATATTTTCACGATAGTTTGAAACTTGTAAATAAGATCTCGAAAAATTTTTTTGATGAGTGTTAAGTGATTATCTTTTTCTTTACACCATGCCTAAAGTTCGAGCGAAACCGACATATTATTTTGAGCAACTGTATTTTTCTATTAAAACCATGCGAAGCAACTTTTAATCTGTCTGAAAACAATATATTTTTTTGCTTATCTTTTTCTTTTTACATTTAAGAATATTCTTCAGTTACGAAGCTTACATTTTATTCAAAAACTCCTGATTCTTTCGTGAGATAAAACATTACATTTACAGTTAGATCTTGTTAACTGATCCTTCATTGATTAACGTGAAATGTCTATCTTGAATCTGTTCTTACTTTCTAAATAGAGGTATGCTGTTTTGTTAATGTATAACTATAAGAAAATCATCCTGTTCTCCACTTATTTTAGCACTATATGCACTTATAAAAGTATTTGTACGATTATGACCAAAGTTGGGTGTGGGTGTGGGTGGGTGTGGTAAAAGAGAACACCTGCACACACATTTACATCCCCCCTCCCATCTCCACACCCAATCCATGAAAGAAATTCGGATCACGAATCAGAATAAAATTGATTGTTTTTAAGTAAAACTCGATTAAAATGGTGCTATCTAATTCTGATTGAAATCTGATTCTTCTACTTTAAAGATGAACTTCAATTGGTTTCAAAGTTGAAAAATAAAGGTTTTTATCATATTCAACTAGTATCATTTTAATCAATTTTTTAGTGAGAAAAAAATCGATTAAAATCAGATTTTTTTTCTATTTTCTTATGTGGGAAATCTTCCATGAAGAAAGAAATGAAATTTGGACCGGACGGCCCATTTCGAGATCTGTTGAATAGCTAGGAAAATAACGAGATCTATAAGAATCCTACATGGAAAAATTCAAAGAACGTTTCATAAGAATCCCTGAAATCTGATACATATCTGTTGATCAAAATCTTCATTATAATTGTGAGAATTACGTTCTGAATTTGCAAAAAATTACCATGTCAAGTCATCGCCAAGCGATGCTAGTCGTTACAATAATCCATTGTTGAGATTTACATAATATTTCTCAAGTTTTCTACCTGCTTTCAGAGGGATTTTTGTTCACATCAAAATTGCAAAATGTTAGCAGGATTTACTTTTGATTCTACTAAGGATTTTCGAAGAATTAGCAGACACAATGATGATTCTGTTACGAGAATTGAGTCAATAGTTGTAACTTAGATTACAGGAGAGTATTAACATGAGTAAAGAAAATTTTCTAAACTAATCAATACTGCCAAGTTTTGATCATGGATCAATTTTGAACTTTCTAAAATTCAGCACTTTCGCTTCTTTACAAAACAATACCAACCTATAATAAAAATCTTGATCTGAAATCGAATACAAGGATCTGCTAGGATGAGACCTTTGCAAGTTTGTGTTTTGTAGGCTATTCAATAGATATAAATTTTTGAGGATCCTCACAAAAAACCGATTGTAAAGGAATCTCAACAGCAATAAATATGAGAATTTCTTTTCAACTTTTTATTTTATTCGATTCCGAATTTAACAAAATTTTGAAGTATAGATGAATTTCATTCCGATCATGGCTGAATCTGTGTATGATCAAACAAAAGAACTTCTGGTGAAATTCTAGAAGAAAATTGTCTCGTTCGTCTAGAATTTTGTAAAGATTTATCATGATATTGACTTGAGCTTTAGACTAGAAACAATAGTTATTTTTATGGTTATATTTTGAAAGGAAAGTTGAAAAACTCTGCAATTCAAATATTACTTTCAATGTACTTAGTAATTTCATCAATTTTTTTTGTTAAATAATTATTTTGGGTAACAGACAAATCATTTAGTAACATTCGTTCATCATTTCGATTTACGTATGTAGAAAAAAAATTACAACTAATTTTTTTCTTATGTTAATCGAACTGATGAAATTAATATAAAATGTCATGGAATTGTATAAACTACGTAAAACAATAATAATTCAATGGAAATCCAACTTATTCAATTAGAAATCTTCTTTCTTCAGAACTTGATCGTACCCTCAGAGAAAAAACAGTGACTCCTTGCAGGATCCTTATTGAACTCCTCAAGGTTGTAGCACGGAAACAACATAGAATTTTACTAGAAAACAATTAAGAGAAGTAATATGTGAATAATCAGCTTCAAATAACAACGATGGATGTATCTAGTTCTTGAAAAAAAAAAGAAACTAAAACGAAGAAAAAGATTCAACTAGATTATATGATGTAATACAACGAACAAAAGCAATATTATAACAGAAAATAATGTTATACTCAAAAAAGCCAGAAACAAAAATAAACACTGAGAATTTGCTAACTATTTTTCAGAAATACATCAATAAGTGATGCTTTTCTATAACATTTTGTAGAGCAGCAACTACAAAATCTAGTTGATTTTGTTAGACAATCGTCACAAGCATGGCAGACTTTGGCGGAAAATATTTTTAAGACATATCATGTTTGGTATCTAACAACAGTTTAGTTTTAGAACAAAACTATATGAGAAAGCGAAATTTTTAATCAACCTGCAGGAAATTTTGCACACACCAGTAGTGCCAATTGCATGAACGCAAGCAGTTTTCGAAGGATTAAACCATAATTCAAGGAAATTTTGGTCTTTGAAAAACGTGATTTGAATCCATAAAATCAAGCCTATTTTTCTGTTAATCGTGTAAGACACTCCATAATGGAAAATCTTTCTTGCATCAGAAATACCGAAGAAAACAGTAATCTAGTTCAGAAAAATGTGAGTGCATCTCCTAATCTTGATCAACTCAAAACTTTTCTGTGTATTCCTCTTCTACTCATTTATTTCCTCCATCGTATATCTCAGTATTATCTTTGATAGAAACTTTTTTAACAAGGTTCCCCTCCCCCACAGAGTTTTAAATGAAGTGAGCCAAAAATAATATTCGAAATGAATGAACTGACTTGAGATTTTCTTCTTAATCAATTGAAATGATTTAACCCTTTTTAATTTGAACATAAAGAATCTAGCTGTAATTGAGATCTTGACTAAATTTAATAGTATCAATCAATTTTCATCTCTGTTATGTAATATAATATACTTCTAATACGTTGATGTCTCATTGCAATTGACAGAAATCACAAAATCTATAACTGAAAAAAAACTCTTAGTACTACTATTTTTCTTCGATCGATAAAAAAGATACGTGTGAAACGCTATGGAAACTATAATTATATCAATAAGAGTGACACTCAATCAAAATTTATTGGAAATTATAAAAGTAGATGAAAAATAACAGTTTAAAAGCAATATATATCAAACAATTCTAAGATAAGAGTTGAAATTAAAACTTTGAATCGAAGAGGCTGTGGAACATAAAATGGCAAGAAATATAAAATTCCAGTAGATTCTATTTTCTATTTATATATAGATGATGACATAGAGCTGTATGAGATGATTACTAATACTATAGATTTATTTCAATTAAATTAAACTTCGCAAATATCTCTAATATATATATGTATGGGAGTGATCAATCTGGCCAGCTACTTCGCTTCTTTTTTTTGTGCACATAAAACTTCAATCTTATTTTAAGAAAAGATGAATTTTATTAAATATAATCAACGTGAAATATTGATAAAATACATTCTTTGATCTATATATGTTACGTATCGGAGTTACTTCAAATGAAGTCAATACTAAGTCACTATCAATTAATTAATGATATTAAAAACGATGTATGAGATTATACCGAGTTTTTTATTTCTGAAAATATTGATATCATTTTTCTTTATGAATAAACTTGGACGGTATTATTAAGAAAAATCAAACATTACTATATTCTAATCTTTTATATAGTTATAAATCTATTCTGACTAAACACCAAGGCCTGTAACTAATGAAAGAGATCTCTAGAATACTATGTTTTGATTTAAACAACGTATAACCATAGAATTAGAATAGTTCTCATTATATTCTTTATTCTGGGATGTTTTCTATGCTTTGATGTGAATCTCGATTTTCATTTTAGCGTACAATGCAAGAATAAAAATAAAGCATCTAACAAAAGGTAACAACAGATAACAAGATTGTAGCTAAAAAGAATAGCTCAAGGTGCAGAATATCTCATCCAGAATGTAGTTTTCTTCTAGTACAATCAATATACGTAATATATTGCAACAGATAGATATTAGTGTTTGGAATATAAACAATAAATTTCAACTTACTGCTTTATCTATTACTTTTCTTATGATGTTCATTTCATATAGTGTTCTTTGAAATTTGTCTTCTTGATAGAATTTGTATTGAAATCGCACATAGATGGTATTGAAGCTTGAGATTCGAGAATCTAGTCAAACCTTTGTTTGACTCAGTTTGAATCGGACTCTGGTAGGCGTTTAACCTGTTCTTATATGCAATTAGTATTTCTTCTAATTATTATAAAGTAAAAGTGTTGTTTACATCAAAATATAATATTCTAGAAACCTCTTTCATTAGTTACAGGAAGTAGTGCATCAGAATAGATTAATAATCATGTAACATATTAAGAAATAGTAACGTTTGATTTTCCTCAATAATATCTTCTAACGAGTGTTCCAGGAAAAATAGGCCTCTCCGTATGTTAATGATATCTCTATTGATTATCTACAAAGCGGTACAATTCTTACTAATGTGAATGAAATCCGTAATTTTACAGGACACACGTCAAGCAAACAGTTAAACGTGAACAATTTTGTAAAAAAAAATCTTTTTTATTAAGTTATTTTTCTCGTATCATACAGTTTTTGTATGGTAGCCTCTTTCAATATAATTGATAAAATCTACAAATCTGTCTCAAAGTTGAATACTTCAATTTATTTAGATCTGAACGCTACGGTGGTCAATGGTTCTTGATGATGAAAGAGGGTAAGTTGATAAATGTGAAACTTTCCATTACGATCTGCTGAAATATCCGCTCTATTCTCAAGATTTCATTTCTATACTTTAGTAATACCGAAATAACATTGTTGATGTATTCGACGTCATCTAAGGTCACTTCAACGAAGAAAGCCTAAAGAAGTGGATATTAAAAGAAATATCATTAAAATACAGAGAGACCTATTTTTCTTGGAGGAACATCCATTACATTTTATATCTGTTAGTTTAAAACTTGATATCTATGAAGTTGTGTATAAAAACGGATTATTTTTAAGGATAGCTTGTTATAACATACACATATCATAGTAGAAATTATAATCGTAAAAGTTAACACATAGAAAAAAATATGAATTTATGCCTTCCAAAGGAAACATATAACCTTACGATGATCAGAGATGAGTTCCAGAAGTTTCAATACACTTCTTTTGTATTAAAGAAATAATTCTATAATAGTTTTCTATTGAAATCTCAATGGACACACGAAGAGGTCATTATGTCTTTGAGCAACAAAAAGAGACTAATGACAGATACGAAAAAGCGCAGAGCTTTGTGTTGCAAGAGAACGGACAGAATATATAACATTACATAATACTGAACAAGCAATAAATTATATTAAACATAGTAAGATATGTTATCAAATAAAGTAAAGCTGCACAGTTGAATGAATTTCTACTTATATTAATATAATATTAATAAACTTGTCAGCGCAGTCTCTTGAGAGGCTAAAGTGTGGAACTCACAAACTCTGACTTTTATAAATAAATCAAGATGATAATAATTTTTACTTTTAAAATTTCTATACATTATCAGATACATCGTCAATGCATAACTTCTTTTCTCCGAATAATAATATATCTATGGTGCATGTCATAAATTCTGAATATTGAAGAAAGAGATGTAATGAGAAGAATCTTAGTAACTCTATGAACTGCACGAACCATCGAAATTCAATGAAGTCCAGGAGCTCATTAAAATGGATGAAACCATGAAAGTCGAGAACCTATTGATTGACAAAAACTTGTAGAAATTCAGCAAACTATATTTATAACCTGATCATGAACAATCTAAGCCTCTTCGAACACTTAAATAATCAATGAAACTAGAAGTTTTCATTATCTCATTCCAAGTTCATACAGATTTGAGTTGTTACATACACTTTCAGATAATGCTTGTTCTGTTTACATGGTTTAAAAAAAAGTTAATCATCAGATGGTATTGATGGTCAAGTATCACCAGTCTGCGAGAACAAGATAACTTTTACAATAAAAAACTATTGTCGAATAGCTCTTACATGTACAATTGTTGTTCGATGGGAAAACAACCATACTTACGAAGATCTCCTTCAGAAAGTGAAGAAAAAACAAATCTCTTTTTCATTACGAGATGATGTTAGAGTAATCGCAAAATCATGTCTTGTTTTTGACTTTTACTTGATATTCAATTAGATGATGAGTTTCTTATAATTCCATTCACTTCGAGGAAGCATTTTCAATACCATTCCGCTAAATGATGTGAAAAGTCAATGCCTCGAGTTGTATTCCTTACTCGAGATAATGCGAGAGCACAATATTTTCTTAAAACTGATTCGCTGCATTCTTTTTATTTAAAACATATTCACATGTTTTCACTGAGACGTCATGGCAGAAATACAAAGAAGGTGAAAATCTCATTCTGATAATCGTCATACGCTTCGAGTCTTTGAATTAATTGTCATATTTATTCCAAAAACCCCAGTAACTACACATGCGAGAGCTATCGACAAGCGAGAAAAATTCTTCGAAAAGTGACTATATGATCTGAGAATTTCACCAATTTACTCAATGCGTCTAACAAATAGCAGTGACTTTAATCAAATAATTCGGATTATCAATAATTATGCTCACTTTGAAGGCAATAATCAACGATATCCTACCTTTATTTACTCGAGGACTGATTTCCATGGTCGACATCTAAAAGTATGAGATATTTCATGAATATCTGTTTTCTCGAATGATTATCGTCTGACCTTTGGAGTAACGGAGCTGACTCTAGTGTGTGCGATACTAGTGGCGCCTACTGCAGCTGCATCATTCTATGAACAAAAGAAAATAGGTATGAAAGAAGGACAGGGTATTAACAAATTGTTTGAATTACTTGAACTTTGCTGGAGATTATTTTTTTTCTGGTTGCTTCGTTTACGGCCGGTGCAGCCTTGGTTGAAACATCTACAATAAAAGATCATCATTCTTTTTATAAGAGACTTGTTGTGCCATTTTTGATAAACTTCAACATCGTTTTCACTCTTTGCTGGTTTCTAGTGACTTTTCTCACTGGAAATCAGTTTTCATCAGTTCACCGTGTAGGATTTTATTTTTAATCTTATTACTACCACTTTTTCTATAATTTAGAGTGATTTTTCATTCATTGCTAATGATTTCTCATGGTTAATAATGGCTTCTGATAGTTTCCTATAATTATGAACCATTTCCTTTCATTGCTCGTATCCTTTAGAAATCGTTATGATTTTTAGTGATTTCTAATGATGTCTAATGATTTCCAGAATAGAAACTAGTTTGTTTTCCCTTAATTTAATATTTTTAATTTGATATTGAAATTCTAGTTCATAGATTCCGTAGATCAGAGAAATACATGTTTCCTTTGTAGTGATTTAGAGTCTTCTGATATCTTCTTGCGTCTTTTTTTATATTACTTTAGTTTATAGATTCTTATATTCTATGTGGCATTCGTTTGATCTCGAGTTAATTTTTATTACAGAGGATGACTTGAGTGAGATATTTCTTGGATTAATACTGACTACAAAAAGAAACTGTCAGTTTATTGGCACTATCGATTTTAATACAGTTTTTGCTGTTGTAAGATTAAAGATACATCCTCTCTTTTGTGTGAAAATTTATATACATCCACTAGTTAGTGATCGTTCTTTAAGATTTCTAATCTAGTTTTCTTGTATCGCTGATTTAAATAAGCATTATAGGATTTAACAGGTGTGATCGAAGTATCCGATCTGTAGGATTTCTTAGATTTATAGATTGATGTAAGAAGTAAATTCGATTATAGAATTCCTTTCTAACTTATCAAATATTCGAACTTTCAACTACGGGACATTAAGAATAATCAACTGTTGTGCCACTTAGCAGATTTCCACAACATCCACATCTGCACTCTATCAAAAAGACGGACAACCTTTATTGAAGGATATAGTAATTGATCAAACATGGGACTGAAATAAAGTACCCAAGCGATCGTTCTAATTAACATTCAATCGAGACTAAATGGATACAGTATAAAATACAAAGAGACAAGCGAAAGATTTATTTAGGATATGCATGCTCAAGCTATCTGCATTAAACAGACTCTCTTTGATTTTTATAAATTTTAAACTCAATGAAATCATATTTTTCTATCTAGTTTTCGGTAGTCAATCAGAATCGATGATTTCTAGATGGTTTAAGAAATAAAAATAAGAGCAACTACAGAAGTTTTATCAAACAAAGAGTGACTGTGGATCTCATATTGGATTTTATCCATAATTTGGTTTTTAAAAAAAACATATTATTGAAAGATAGAATACAATAGAAATCTTGCATTTCTTTAACTTTACCCTGGAATAGATCAATTTACAGACGAAAACACAGGATTAGCAGCCTGCTTATAAGAACAAGAGTGCATGAAATTTTTATAAATAACTCGAATCGATTATCTCATAGAGATAAGACAAAAACAATCAATCACAATCAAAACTTTAGCTTTTCCTCCTTTCGAATGTCCTAAGTGATCAATATGTATTTTTGACTTCTTATTTACCCTTATCTTTCTATCGTAAAGCGATTATTTCAGTAGAAAAAAAGAAGCAAATTCAGTTCAGCAGGGACAAAATTGTGTTATTCACAATCTAGAGTTGCGCTTTAATCTCGTTCATTGAAAATGTATTAGAGGAAGAAA
>CAJNOL010004210.1:0-14756 GCA_905250125.1 Rotaria sordida | reverse complement strand
CCACACACGCACACCTATACCCACACACGCACACCTATACCCACACATGCACCCATACCCACATATATCGATGCAATACTAATAAATTAGAGCGTATTACTCGGGCTGTATTTGCATACCTTGTTACTATCCCGTTGTTACATAAGTTCTGGACGTTTGGAACAGTAGAATTATATTGCCAATATAAACCTATATTTTAAGACAAGTAATTATATATTCTAATAGCGCTCGAAATTCTCTATCGCGCTGTGTATTTAGTGTTACGATTTTAGATAGAAGAAGAGTTAGCGCTGATGGAACTACGCTTTATTATATTTCTTCTTATCAAGAATCGCATCGCTTCCATACAAAACATATGCTTATATACTTATCCATCAGAGAGAAGGAAAGAATATGAAAGGAGAGCAGTCATCCTATTCCGCAAAGTTGAACATTGCGGAATCAGTTCCGACCCCGGAATCGTTTCCAGCGATTCCGGAATCGAATACAAACTGAGTCCGCAACAACTCCCAGGAATTCCATTTAATTCCGGAATTCCCCAATTAAACAACAGCGAAATCGGTGGGAATTGCTAGGAATTCCGTCCAATTCCATCCAATTCCGAAACTACAGCTTGTGTTTTTATTCTATCCATCTTTAACAATGTAACGACCATCTGATTCCGCTTAGGAATTCCTGATTTGTGCGGATCCAGAATCGATGCGAATTGCTAGGGATTCTGGGGAATTCCGTCCAATTCCGTCTAATTCCGGAATTACAACTCGTGTTTTTATTCTATCAATCCTTATCGATGTAATGACCATCCGATTCCACTTAGGAATTCCGGATTTGAGCGAATCCGGAATCGGTGGGAATTGCTAGCAATTCCGTCCAATTCCATCCAATTCCGGATTTGAGCGAATCCGGAATCGGTGGGAATTGCTAGCAATTCTGTCCAATTTCATCCAATTCCGGAATTACAACTTGTGTTTTTATTCTATCAATCTTTATCGATGTAATGACCATCAGATTCCGCTTACGAATTCCGGATTTGAGCGGATCCGGAATCGGTGGGAATTGGTAGGAAATCGGTCCAGTTACATCCAATTCCGGAAGTACAACTTGTGTTTTTATTGTATCAATCATTATCGATGTAATGAGGGTGTGGGTGTGGGTGTGGGTGCGGGTGTGGGTGTGGGTGTGGGTGTGGGTGTGGGTGCGGGTGTGGGTGTGGGTGTGGGTGTGGGTGTGGGTGTGGGTGTGGGTGTGGGCGTGGGTGCGGGTGTGGGTGTGGGTGTGGACGTGGGTGCGGGTGTGGGTGTGGACGTGGGTGCGGGTGTGAGTGCGGGTGTGGGTGCGGGTGTGAGTGCGGGTGTGGATGTGGGTGTGGGTGTGGGTGTGGGCGTGGGCGTGGGTGCGGGTGTGGGTGTGGGTGTGGGGTGTGGGCGTGGGTGCGGGTGTGGATGATGAGAAGATATCCGCACCCACTCCCACACCCACACCCCACACCCATCCACACCCAACCCTCTAGTTATAAGCCTCAGCCGATGAGAGTGATACCAAGACTGGGCGATTCCAGAACCACTAGGAATTCTACGGAGTTCCTTCCAAGTTCTTGCGATTCCGGATCCGTCGGATAGTCGGAATTCCGTTCCGGAATTACATCCAGTTATAAGCCTCAGCCGATGAGAGTGATACCAAGACTGAGCGATTCCGGAATCACTAAGAATATCGCGGAATTCCTTCCAAATCCCTGCGATTCCGGATCCTTTCGACACTTGGAATTTCGTCCCGGAATTCTATCTAGTTATAAGCCTCAGCCGATGACAATGATACCAATGCTGAGCAATTCCGGAATCGCTAGAAATTCCGCGGAATTCCTTCAAATTCCTTGCGATTCCGGATCCGTTCGACACTCGGAATTCCGTCCCGGAATTACATCTAGTTATAAGCCTTCGCCGATGACTGTGATACCACGGTTGAGCGATTCCGGAATCACCAGAAATTCCGCGGAATTTCTGCCAAATCCTTGCGATTCCGGATCCGTACGATACTCGCAATTCCGTCCCGGAATTCCATCTAGTTATAAACCTCACCCGATGACGGTGATACCAAGGCTGAGCGATTCCGGAATCACTTGGAATTCTGCGGAATTCTTTCCAAATCCTTGCGGTTCCGGATCCGTACGATACCGGGAGTTCCATCCCGGAATTACATCCAGTTATAAGCCTCAGTCGATGACTGTGATATCAAGGCTGAACGATTCCAGAATCACTAGGAATTCCGCGGAATTCCTTCCAAATCGTTGCGATTCCGGATCCGTCCGATAGCCGGAATTAGATGCAGTTATAAGCCTCAGGCGATGAGAGTAATGCCAAGGCTGAGCGATTCCGGAATCGATAGGATCTGTTGTAAATGATTCCGGAATCAGATTGTGGCGTGGTTGAATTTAGTTCGGGAATCGGTGTAATTGATTCCGGGACGGGAACTGATTGCGGAATGTTCAACATCGCGGAATGGGATGTATTCTCTGAAAGGAAAGAATGATAAGGACAGAAAATAACATAAGACCATATATGGGAAGAAAGAGAGATAAGGACAAAGTATAAGGACGAAAATATCAAAACAATACGGTCATTATGTCATACAGTGTACTCAAGAGGGAGCGTTACATTTAGGTCTTGACTTGCATTTATTTGCTGAAAAATATTTCGAGTACAGTGAAGACATTCTCATCCGCATTGACAATGTTCGAAATATTTCTCGGCAAATAAATGCAAGTTAAGTCCTAAATACATAGGGTGATAGAGAATTCCGAGCGCTATCAGGCTATATAATTACGTTTCTTAAAATGTAGTTTTATATTGGCAACATAATTCTACTGATCCAAACGTGCAGAACTTATGTAACAACGGGATATATTTGTGATTTTGAGAATCAACAATATTTTGTTGTTTGGGCTACTTCTGACAATTTTTGTTAATTTTGGCAATGTAATTACGTAATTTTCATCTCGTTGGCAAACTACCTATGCGAATCTTGTCATATGTAAGTTTCGAAATCCTATTTCATTTGAACATATTGGTAAAAATAAAATCATGGTTCCTTTTTCTTCTGAGTTTGTTGCAAAACTAGGTGAACACTTCAAAGAAGAATAAGAAGGACGATGGAAAATGGTTCCCAGCTTTATTGACTTATACTTTCTAGTCAGAATCCTACCTTTAACAACAGCAGTCTATTATTCTGTATTGACTTGCGTCGTCAAAAAAACCCACACAAGCACTTTTATTAAGAAAGAACGAGAAGAAAAAAATCAAAGTGGGAGAGAGACTGAAGAACAGAACAACACTGTCACGACAGTTGAGAAAGGAAAAAACCGTATGCCTCCAGAACAAACAACATTTACACGTCATTTCCTGCAGCAAAAAAAAACACTGGAGAAATTCCATTGCTTTCTCATCATGTATTTTTGATATAAATTGCGTCATTTATTCGAACGTATTCATTATTTCTACTACACACGCTTGGTTCTCCCAACCTTTTTCGTAGCAACGAAACACATAACAAGCCGTCATCCACGTAAGTCATTTTGTAGATTCAACATTTTTCATCGGAGAAAAAAACAGCCACATATGAGTTCGGATTAAATAGGAATATAGCTAACAATAGGCAAGCCGAATAGGACAGTGCCACTGACAGTTCTAGTTCTTCCACGTAATGTGATCTCTTGAGTTTTCTATCGTAATTCATATTTTTTTCATAAAAATATAGTCATTTTCATCACTCCGTCAAGACCAAGTAAAGCTGCACACAACAATGTCGAATGTCTGCTGTGTGCGATAAAATCTTTCTTTCGCTGCGCTTCTCAAGGTCTTTTTTTCTTTTTTTATAAAATTCTAAATAACATGTATTGCATCTTATTATTTCTCTATTTTTTTCTTTTCTGTTGACGTCGTCATAGTTTTAAAAGAAAGTGAAAAAATAGCGCGACGCAATACACAAAAGTAACTTTCAGTGCAATGATAAAGTAATATAGGAGATGAAAAGTAATTAATAGAATTTTTCTTGCTAGAAGCAAGTAGCATCATGCGCAGATTTGTATTGTTTAGTACAATGTGTTCTTTGATTAATTTCTGCACGCAAGGAACCATTTATTTTATTTTATTTTAGATAAAATGACTACCGAACATCCATCTCATTTTCTTGACATATTTGAGAAGCTCATTACGACATCTGGATTATCACCATCAGAAACGCATAATTTCGATGTTCAAATATTGAAACGTGTTCGAGAATATCTCGCTTCGGAGCAAAATACGGAAAATCCCATTGAGTTATCCACTGCTCAACAAAAAAAGATTGACTTCATCACAACTGAACTCCAACATATGGCTCGCAATGCAAATCGTATACAAATCAATCAAAAGCAGTTGAAGAAACTGTTTGAATTGCCATCCGATATTGGCATGCTGTCTCTACTCTCGACCTATTACACATGTTTCCACCTAAGGACTACGTCTTCCAAACCGATGCCACCAAGAAAGGCTTGCCTGATTAACGAACTTTTGTCTTCTGCATATTACGATATAGTCTCTAAACTTATCGAGAAAGAGATGCCACACGACGAATACTTTTCAGATCGTATTATTGCGCAGCTACGAACATCAAATACTCCACGTGCAACATACGATGTCATTAGCGAGATTGCTGAAAATAACAAACTGCCAATCGAAGAAATAATCGCTTTTATCGAGCAAATCAGAAAAAAACAAAAGAAGTTCGAAAATTGGCCAGTACAATATTTGCACGAATATATGCGTATCAAAAAGCAACCAGAAAACGCAACATTCGACGATTTTCTGCGTGAAAAAAACCTCCATGAATTCTTCACTGTCGATGAAATTACTAAATATGAGACGCTGTTTTGCTCTTACCTAAAGAAGTTCATCAACGAAGAAACTGGCACATTCCTGGAAAAACAGGTAGCTGTCATAGTTGTAACTGTTAATGTTTTTTCCTTACCGATACTAATATCGGTTTGAGCGATCACACCAGATTGGATCGAACGCAGATTGTCATGAGCCATTCTTCATTTTGTCTACTCGGTAACAGTCAAATCAATTTCTCAATTAGTCATGCATATCCCCTGATCATTACAGTCACAACATCAAAGATTTTTTTTAAATCCTTCTCACTGTTTGTTTCTTTCAGTTTTCTGTCTATGATATCTTATGAGTGAGCAAAGGCTTACACAAGACTATAGATTCTGTATTTATTTTTCTGTATTAAATAAATATTTGTCGAACAGAGATATTTTAGCCTATTATATAATTGATCTGTCCATTATAGAAGATTTATGTTGGTGGGTTTTATTTCATTGGAAAATAGATGCTACAAACATTAGGAAAAATGTAAATAAATTAATCATAACCTTCAATGTTGAAAAGTTATTTGATAGTATTATTTTCGAGAATGGGGTGTGGCATCAACGAACACTGATAGAATATATTTAGTATACTACGATGAATTTTAACTTAATGGAATAGTATTCAAAGTTAGTAAAAAGGGTTCATTTCGCAGGGAAAGCAACTTTATGGTCAATTTCTTGAAAAAGAGCATGCAAAAACACAACAAGTCTTCATTAGCCGACAAACGAAATGTTTTATTTGCCGACCAATAAGAAAACTTTTCCCCGGAATGGTACAGATCAGATGTCTACCCCTCACTAGTTACAATTCTGAGAGTCGTGTCATTGACCATGATTTTCATGTTAGTTTGATAAAATAAGATTCTGTTAGGAGAAAAGCTTGCTAATGCACACTAAACTTTGAAACTCATCTCTGTAACCATCTGGGAGAACTAAGATAAGAGATTAAGAATAATTTTGATGCAGCTATCACTAACTTTGCCATCAAGCATATATCATACTTGTATAATATTCGGGAATATGATTATTTACATAGGAAATCCTATATATACTTTTCTCGGATTGACCATACCAGAGATGGAACCGGTACCGGTTACCGGCCGGTCCGGTCCGGTCCGGTACTGGTCTGGATTTTGGATCGACCGGTCTGCCGGTCCAAACCGGTCTATACTGGTCTATATTTTTCACTTTCCTGCCCTATGATTGTATTCAAGGTACGAAGGTAACCCACCAAAGAGTTCACTGCACAAGATTTCATTTTAAGCTTCAGCCTGTTGTCTGTAGATCGATATTTTATCGATAGGTCGGGTTTTCCTGATAAACTGGCGTATCACGAGTATCCTGTCACTATCGGTAGACCGGTTTGGGCCGGTCAGACCGGTTTAGACCGGTTTGGACCGGTAGACCGGTCAAACCGGTATACCGGCCGGTCCGATCCGGTCTACCTTTCTCCAGACCCGCACCGGTACCGGTCTGAAAAAAGGTAGACCGGTTCCATCTCTGGACCATACCTTCAAAAATGATAACGTATTCAAAAATGTTCTTCGAATTTAGGATGCAGCTTCACCATCAAATCCTTCGATGATGAAAGACAGTGCACTCAAGAAGAAAAGTGAGGACGCATCGCAGCCACATGGCCCGGTAAATATGATGTCTAATTATTTATGCTTAATTAATCCTTCAGTCATAAAAATCGTTTCAAACCTTCGAATAAACAGACTGTAGGTTAGAACCATATGATGGAAAGCCCAATTTTGTGACAAAATTATTTGCCGTAAAAACCTTACTCGTAAAAAGCCTGATATCGGCGTATAATAGAGGTAAAGTTATGTAGGCAGTATCAGTGTAACAATATCACAATACAGTGATGTACATTCTTATATTGCTTGTACAGTTATCCTGCTAACTGAATAATTAGCAGTTAATTTCCTTACTGCATGAACCGAATTTTCATTTATTAACAGCTTTCTATCGGATACAATTGTTATTAATAGAACCTAGTGTCGACATCTAAATAAAAGAGGAATGAGCGAAAGAAAACTAATTTTAGAATGGTAGTAGTTAGTGAGTTGCGGCTTGCAACAACCAAGCTAGACGGTCTTTAGGCCTGACGTCGTTCCTGCCGATAATATTTGAGATGAGATCATTCATAAAGCGGTCATTCTACCAAAATCTTCAAAAGATATAGGAAAAGGGTTTGCTGGATAGATGAAATTTTGCTTATGAAATGCGATTTAGATAGACAAACCTCAGATCTATATTGGAAGATACAATACGAATGACTATCTTGAAGCAATTAAATAATGAGCAAACGAAGTCGTATGTTTTCTTAATGGGATAATGTCAGATTCTGTTGATTTCGATACAGATTTCTTTACTGGTTATTAGAATTTCACGAGAATGCGATAGACGGTTTTCATGCAGTTTTCTGAATTTTTTATAGAGATGACTGGTTTAGAAACGGTTTCGTCCTATATATTGCTGATATAAAAGACACCTCGTGGGCTTTTCTTTCAGTGGCTGATAAATGTAGATTACTAGCAATAGTCTGTCTCAAAATCCTCGTCTTCTGTTCACTCCTTTTCTATTATAGCGCGAATAATAAATATAATTTTGAAAAACAACAAACAGATAGCTTCAGACAGGAAATCTATTATTTATTGAGAAACTACTGTATCTACTACTGCGCCGTAGTATATTTCGATCATGGTTAACAACGATTTATCGATCACTTCTTAGTTCTTTTATCATCAATGTATGCAAAACTTGAATCTTTCTATTAGTCATATAAATTCGAATAATCTGTTTAAACCATCTTTTAAAATAGCTGGTCAATTATCCAGATATTCTTGCGCAAAAGAGTATGATGGTGCTGTGGTTGGATGACTATATCGGTCTCGATGATAATTGCAGAGCCCTCAAAGAACGATTTCGCCGCATTACTGGCAGTTTAAAAATGGAGAATTCTGTAGAGAGTTGTGGTCGATGGCTATCGCAAGTCAAAGACCGAAAACTCTTCTGTATTATCCAAGGTAAATTTGCCAGGGAAATCGTTCCGACTATAGTTCAAATGGCATCCCCAACAAAGGAGCCGGTCATCTACATTTTCTGTTTTCGGACCGATAAATATATTGAATGGGCTCGTGAAAAAAAGTATATGAAGGAAGATAACGTATTTGGCCATGAGTCAGATCTATTGGACAAGTTAGCCGCTGATTTAGAAGAATATATGGGAAAAGAAGCTGCAGAATACGTATCGACATTGGTTAAGATAATGAAGCAAGGTATTAAAGAAAAAAATTGCGCATCTGCGTCTATATGTGGACTGAAGAATGATGTGAATCAACAAGTATCCATACCTGTAGAATGAACTTTGTCTTATTGGTGGTCTGGCTAATATTGTATTTGTCCGAAAAATAACAGACATGAGACTGATGTTTGCTTTCAACTTCTGTATATTGATGTCATAAATATATAAAATAAACACGCATATTGCAACATTATTGTCAGCTTGGTTTTAATGTGAGAGCATATGAAGTGGAAGTGAAAAGAAAAGAAACGCACGTTTTCAATCTATTCCAATTCAAGTTCTAGAAAGACCAGTCGAATTTTACGTGACAAAAAGAAATTCAGGAAAATAATATTTTAAATTGGCAGTGATTATCTGAATCATTGCTTCATACTTTAATTCCAAAGTGATTATGTTAAAAGCTTTTGTTTCTCTCATTGGCAAATTTCTCTATGAGGCATTAGAAGTGTCTTTCTTCATGAGCGAAGATAATCATCAATGGTTGTTGATCTGTTATCTTTCTAAGTAATCTATCATTGGAAATTTGAAGATGTCAAATACACAACTCCCATTAGTAAAGACGCATGCCTGTAGATCGTGTCAGCCAGGTTCGATCGACATCTTCCAGATATCATGACTAACTAACCCATTGCTTATCAAAAATGTCACACCCTCATCCTCACACAATGATTGGTTATAACCTACAAAATCCGTTAGAATGTGTGGTGTTTGGTTGTAATTGATCAGTCGATCAGTATCCGTTTAATAGTTCGTCAGTAAGACATCGTGTACTATGATTTCTTTGATTAGGGTGTGGGTGTGGAGTGTGGGTATCTCCTTTTTGTTGCAGAAGAAAAATATTTTCATATGAATTGAAAAATCGTTTCTCAGCACTTTTGGCTCTGAAAGCATTCACACTGGTGACTATTGTGATATAAATCATGTTTTTCACTCAATCCCAATAAATTGAAATTCTCTTAAAATAAATAAATCGTTGAATATCGTTTATGCCCGTACAAATGGGATTTTTTTCAATGGAAAAATTTTTATGGCTTGATGATAAATTTTATTAATCTCTTAGTATTTCAATGGGAAAAACGAAACTGTCATTAGATATGAACAATGAAACTTTTTAAAGATATTTGTCGGTGAAGGCGATCATGTTCACGACGATTATCAAATAAATGAAGCCCTTCATACTTGAAGACTTCGTAGGCTGTCTTTCAAAGTAAGCATCAGAGAATTTTTCAACCAACTAAGATTTTTTTCTTGAGACGATATTAAAAGAAAATAGAATTTATTTCGATATCTTTGTTAAAAAAGTTTGCAAATTTCCAGAATTTATTTGCTTTTTCGGTTTTTTCGACTAATAGCAATAAAAGCTTTCCCTTACTGAGGCTATCACACTTCAGACAGCCTTAAATCGACTCACTACTTATGAACATTCTGCTAACACTTCTAGAACACACTTAAGCACCATTCGAACCAGAATTTGACTTTTTGTAGAGCGGGAAGGAGGCCAGAGCGAAACATTCTATATAGACTAAATTTCTCTCGTCCCTAATTGATTATACCACTAGTAATTAAACTGAGAATTCTTTTGTCTATGTATTCTTAAAGATGTAAGGCCTTCTCTGATTTTACACTAATCATTGCTTTCTGTTTGTTTTTAGTAAATAGTGCCAAAAAAAACCACCATACACTATCTTCTTATATTCTATCAGAAGAGGTAATAAATACACAACACTTCATTCTTCAAATGATTAGTATTCTGATTAATAAAAATAAAAAATAAAAATTTTCGTAGATAAGGGATTTGGCAAATAGTGCCTCATCTAGCTCCCATGTCGATGCATCACTACAACCGTCATTAAACTAAAAAAAGTTTCTTAGAATACCTGAGAATGCCTCGCATGTAAGACATACTCTCACATATCTATTTGTTCTTTTTCGGCTGATGGTCTATTCCAGAACTACTATAGTTTCATTATATAAAATAGTAACAATAGAGTACATATTTTTTTATTAGACTAAACTCCGTGTGTAGTCGAGGTGGTCAACAGGTGCTTGTCTGAAAGATGGATATATCACACTTAACATCATTTATACATGAAAAAAATTGTTTAGATTGCCATACTAGTATTAATACGTCTACGATACATAGTATAGAAACAGACAAAATATAATATTACTCTTGTTCTATTCATCGAGCCAACAATCATCCATATTAGTCTTCTATACATATTCATGTTATCGTTCATTAACCTAATGTATACACACTTCATTCTTTCTCTTGAGGAATATTGGCAAATACTACTACGTTTTGTCTAAACTAGCAATTCATTTAGTTCATACTTTTCTAATGTCGATCCTTTTCTCACTCTGCCAGATATAAAAAAACAACGATCGTCCTGTTGATTAACATCCTCGATAAGATTCTTCCACTATATTAAAAAAAAAGCACAAACTTATAACATTTATACTAATTAACATCTATCAAGCCTTAAAGAACTTATATTAATTAAACGCCTTTTCTCATTTATAGAAAGTATACCCAATCATTTCCAGTTTCAACCAGCCATCCACTGCTTTGATGCATTCGTTTACTAAAACTTATCAAGAATGGAGATGAAAGTCGCAAAAATCTCGATTTAATGCTGAAATTCACTGTTTTCTTCGAAAAAATGTGTGAGTTCTACAAAAATTATAAGAAAAAATCATTTTTTTGTCTTAATTGAATATAGAAATCAGGATGAACTAGAAGAAATTCTTTTTTTTTAAATCAATATTTAAAATTCTTTTCAAACTAACTTGTATCTACATGAAATTAAAAAGTAAATTAATAATTGAGAACAAATTTCGTAAATGAAAAACCAAATTTATTTTTTCTATCATAAAACAATTCAATTCAATTAACTTATCAGATTTCTATGCTCAATATCTTAAGATTAATAAATAATATTTCCATTTTATTTGAGTTTTATCGAAATTATTTGATAAATTTATACTAAGAAAACAAATTTCCATTTTATGAATCAGTCATATTCTTATCTTAAAGAAAAATCGAATAATAAATTACTCATCATTTAGTGATCTTCTTTTGAAATTCTATAATACAAATAAGAATTTTTACATGTTATCATTATTTATCTTAATATGATTTATGTGGGAATGAAAAAGGACATCTATGAAAAATTTCTTTGAGAAATATTAAAAATAATCATTAATGAATAATTAATAAAATATGAATATAAGAAAGAATCTTTTTTTTCTCATCGACATTATCTTACTATTTAACAATGAATATTTATTTGAGAACTGCATAAAATATTCGTACTCGAGAACGTTGATATTCGTCCATGTACTCGAATATCAAGCACTGAAAAAGCGGAAAGCTGGATAGGATCATATTCCATTCCAAAATACCTCAGTGTTTTTTTTGATAAAATCGATTGAGTATTGATTCCTAAAATGAGTACAACGGCACAACATTGTTTTACAACGTCTCTTGAGCAACTATTCAAGTCATATTCGCATCTTCTAGAAGAATGGACTAGTTTTTATTATTGATTTCAATAGAAATGTACGAGTTTGACTCGAATAATTGATGAAAAGACATTGCAAGATAAATTTTTGCAATATTTTTAAGCATCCCTATTCGACTGATTTCAAATATAAAAAATGAAATGTGGTGAATAGTCAATCTGTTTTTCTCGTTGTAGGAAAAGTTTCTAATATTAAAATAGTATCAAATACCTATTTCTGACTTTTTTTGTGACGACTATTTGTCTCATGTCATCCGTGAAGTAATATATTCACTACGTTGTGACATATACCAATCATTGTCACCATGGATATGAAGTTAGTCAGGATCTATTGGGAACTCAAATGATTGATATTAGGATTACTAAGTTATATCAGTCTTTTGTATAGAGATGCAGCTATTAATAGCGGTAGAAAAGTGTTGGACTTTAGAAAATATCTCTAAATAACATACTGTATGTCTGATGATAGTCGCAAGTTATGTTATTCTATTCCTATCCTTGAAGATAACGCAAACTACTGGTTTATTTCGTTCTTGATCTTACGTAAAAGTACATCCATTCATATTCAATAACTAATTATGTTATCATCCAACTGTGCACATATCTCCAAGTAATTTTATTCGAAATTTGGACTATCTAAAGTAATTGTTGTTGTATTTGTAAACGCTCTAAAAAAAAAGATTATGAGGAAACATTTTCTACTGATACACACCGTTCGAGTTCACCTTTTGTTGGTTGTTAGAATTGATTATGTATACAATCAACAGATGCCACGAAAAAAAAAGATGATCTCGAATCGTGCGTATTAATGAGGAATGCTACATCGAAAGTAGTTTTTTTGTATTACTCTACTAATATATTCGATATTTTGAATAAATATATATATATATATCAGATCATCTCAAATTTATATCAGTTCTAAAGTATTCAAAATTGATTAAAACTTCAGAGTTTAAAGATAAATCAATGCTTTTTTTTGATCGAAAATATGACTTTGTATAATATATTGATTAATTATTAGAAAGACAACATGTGCTTTTGTTATTCACAAGCAATCTGAGGAATCGTAAATATGAAATTCAATTTGCTCTTCGCTTTTGGCGATTAAAAATTTGTTTTAAAACTGCCATTTGATTTGAAACACTCTCAGAGAAATGTTTCTACATACTATTCATATTCTTATAGAAGTTATTTGTAATAGTAGTAAAAATTATATATATTAATTAAATATACATTGTATATTGTCAACATGATTACAAAATTCTCGAGACACGATTTATTTCACTTTTACATATTATCCTCTTTTAAACTAAAGTAATACATAATTACATCATTTTGTTAACTTTAACCAATCATCGAATCTATGTTAGTGATATATTTAGAGAAAGAAAACTATTTTAACCATTTCAATATAATTACACGTTAGATGCCGATAGTTTAACGAAAATCAATTTTAGTATAACAGTTCCATATGAAAAACTAGACAAATTCATTCTTCTAATTCTTATTCATGAGATTATTGACAACTGAGCTGCTATTTTAACATGGATGCCATTTTATGAAATCTTGTGTTTTAATAAACGATCGATATATATGACATAAATTCATATCTTCGATAAAAACAAACATTAAATTATCTTCAAAATACTGAACCTTAAAAAATCTTTAATGCTTTAGTATTGATAAATTTAAGTCGTATACTCATATAGCCGATCGCTTAAATAATGGATGCAATTACATGATAATGCAACCTATTTCATGTATTATCATATAATTACATCCATTATTTAAGCAACTGGCTACATGGGTATAGGAACATGTTTAGTTAAAATATCGAATGGAATAATAGTAGGAATAGGCAAATTTTGTCAATTCTGAATTCTTGATGAACTGATAACTCTTAAACTAATACAAGACTAGCCACCGCACGGATCCGTATCCGAGACTGAAACGAGTGAAGAAATCGTCATTTGGATTTGATTCGATCCGCACTCTATTCTAATCACTTTGAATTACTTTCTAAAAATCTTCAAACGATTTGGCTCAGGTGAATCAAATTATTCGATAACTCGATTCAGTTTTGTTCTCTAGCCGATATACATGCAAGAGCGAGAGTGTGAGTACTATTATGAATGTGTTAGATTTCAGAATAAATCAAACTTGAATTTTATAGTGTCGTTTACTTCTCTACTCCATTGACATTGAGAGCTCTGATTCATAGCAATAATATGGGAGTCACTTATTGACTAAACATGTAGATGATGTTGGCGATGTGCTATTGGAGAGGAATTCCAAAAACATAGTTAATAACGTTGCATATCGAGAGGAAATAAGGGAAGACAAGCAGGAAATAAACTATCCGATTGCGAAACTCACTTATGGGAAAAAATACCGATGATAACCAAAGCATTTGAGCGTATATTTTATCCAACTTCTGTCATGATCGAAATCATGAATTTATCGTTGTTCGCTTTAACGAAAGATGAATCACTTGTCAGAATTACGAGGATGCTTGTTTATAACTACTTCTTCAAAAATGAAGCAGCCAATCGGTTCAATCAATTCCAACAAATTTTACGGCTCCTTTACGTATTTCACTTGAACGTGTTTTGTAAAATGTTACAAATATGAAATTTCATTTAGTGTCTTCAATTATCAGAATTCCTTAAATGTCTGAATTTCCTAGAATTCTCAGAATTCTCGGAATTTCATTAGTTTCTACGGTTCCTAAATTTCTACGAGTTTAATTGTAATGCATTTATCAATGTTTATAATTTCTTACTTATTTTAGAATTCAAATTTCCTGAGAACTTCAAAATTAATGGAATCTTCGAACGCGTCTCATTTAAAACAAAAAAATGTGTTCAAAGTATTTATCTTGGTAACAAATCATTTTTAGGGTTTTGAAAATCATTAAGACTAAGCCCTAGATTTTTGTTCTAAATATACATTTCACAGGATATACTTCACTCTATCTATCAGTAAAGAACTTAGATTGTTGGCATTTTCTATTCGA
>CAJNOL010004209.1:0-15676 GCA_905250125.1 Rotaria sordida | reverse complement strand
CAACAACAACAACAACAAATATTCTCACCGCCTCAACAGCAACAAACAATGCCACAACAACAAATAATTCCACCAACAACTCGTATTAATTCACAAGATGTCTATCGTCCTGGTGGTTTATTTTCAACAAATCAATCACAAATTCCATCATCATCATCAATTAATAATAATAATAATAATAATTATGAGCCAAATAAAACTGTGCAATATGTTTCTTCTTCATCTACTACAAATTTATCAATAAATTCAACATCAACACAATCATCTGTACCGAAAATTGCCGATGATTTATTATCATTAGCTCTTGAACAACAATTAGAAACAATAAATAATATTGAATCTAATAGTTCTGAAATTCAATCAACTAATTCTTTGGATGAAGATTTACAAATAAAAAATAATAGTAAACCAATTGCTTGTATACAACCATTATCAATGATTATTGAAGAAAAAAAATCAATTATAACACCTACAACTAGTTTACATCCACCACAAGATCCATATGATGATAAAGATAAACTTGATCAATTAGTAAATGATGTACAACGTTTTGAAAAACATGTTAGTACAATGACAAAAAAAATTCTTAATGGTACAGTACCACTTGAAGTCGAATGGAAAGTAAGACTATACAAAAAATAAAAATAAAAGACAATACATTATCTTTAAATATAAATTTTTATTCATAGGAATTATCAGATTTACAAGAAAAAGATGTACATACACAAACATGTGCAATTGGAAAATGTAATCCAAAATTAAATCGTTTTCAAGATTTAATTCCATGTAAGTTTGAATATTTTATCGAAAAACTATTCTCTAACTCTTCCATTGAATTTCATGTTTTTTTATTTTGAAATCAAATTTGGAGAGATCTATAAATCGTATTCCACAGATTAAAATCGTGATAAGTGACATCAAGAATTTGAGAGTATTTCAATCGCAGCATACCTAATTCGAATATGCTAATCACGAATTGGATTGTATTCCCTGCGAGATACGGCGAGCTTGTTGTAGCCAACTATTACGTTCCTTGGTTAGACTTCATTGGATTTGCGCTTAAAAAACCAGTTTTTTCTTATTCCCCATGCTGCTTCAATGTGAAAATTTCTAACAATAGGTAAACTTTTCGTCTCAGTATTTTGAAAAAGAATAGAAAAATATGTACATGGGAGTTTTTCAGAGAGCTTTCGAGAGAAATCGCATGATTACCTGGAAAGTCGATAGCACCATCGTGCTCTTCATGGGCAAAAAGCGTATCTATCCAAGTTTTTGAAGCAAAATATAAACATCACAATATAAGCTTTATACTAAGGAATATAAATCTTTGTTCTTCTAATTTACGAGACCAACTAAAAATTTTGAAAATTTGGATATATATGTTTTTGATTATGAGAAACACAATGGCGCTATCGATTGTCTAGAGATACGTGTGACTTTTTCTGAAAAATCTGCATACATACTTTTTTCGATTCTTTTCAAAATGTCATTGGATAGAGACCAAAAATTTACCTATTGTTACGAATTTTCAGCATTGACTTTACACGTAAAGGGGATGAGCACAATCAATCATAGACCTTGGAACACATATTTCGGCTCGAAATCATATAGAACTCATCATTTTGAGTAAGAAAAAGTTGATTTTTTTCAATAGAACTCATTTAAAGTTTAAGTTCAAAGCTCGCGCAGGCGAACCAGGGAACCTGATGGGTAACTACAATGAGCTCTCTGTACTCCGCAGAGGATACAATTCTATTTATTCTAAATAACGTATTCATAATCAATATACTCGAATTAGGTATGTTGCAATAGAAATGCAGGGGAAAAAAAAATTATCCTGAATCTCTGGAGGTGCCCAAGTCTCAAAGAATATGGTTCAGAGATTATTGGTAACTCAAATTGAATATTTATTTTTATATCATAGATGATAATTCACGTGTTCGTCTTGTACAAACAAATCCTAATCAACAAAAACATTTTAATGATTATATAAATGCAACATCTATTGGAGTAAGAAAAAGAAAAATATATTTATTGATTTCAATATAATGTAATTTTAGCGAATTCGTGATGCATCACTATTTATTGCTCAATATCCATTACCGACAACTATTGGAGATTTTTGGTCAATGATTTATGATCAACATGTAGCTATTGTTGCTGTACTTTTAAGACCTGATGAAATGCAATCTATTGTATGAAGATTTTCTTTTGTTTTTGATTATCTTATTTAAATGAATTTTTTAAAAATAATTTATTTAGAATGTTTATCCACAAAAAATTGGTGAAGAACTTCAATTTTCATCATTTACAATAACATTACTTAGTACAAAAAGTCCAAATCAATTGACTAATCATAAAATAATACGTTTACATCATTCACAAGTATATTTTTCTAAAGAATTAAAAATATTTATTTTTTTATTTTTTTGTTTTAATTAAAGACAAATCAATCAAGAACTGTAGTATGGCTTGAACATCTTGGTTGGTCACCAAAGTATGTTTTATTTTGATTTGGTAAAACAAAAAAAAAGAAATATATAATTCGTTTTGTTTTTGTAATCATAGAGAAATGCCGGATAATCCAATTGAATTATTAAAATTTATTCAAGAAGTACAATATTTTCTTATTCAAACACGAAATCGACGAAGTACAATTCTAGCTACTTGTTTGTATGTTTCAACAGTTCATACTTTTCGATAAATTTTAAAAAGAAAAATGAAACTTCTAAAACTTACATATATATATATATATATATATTCCAATTTTCATCTAATGAATGGACAGTTCCTACACTACCTAGTCAGATTTATGACCATCTCCGTAGATTTTTGCCTTCCGAACCAGTTATTCATGGGAAACTTTTCTCACAGATGGGTCATCATTGCTAGCGAGGAAATATTTCAAAGTGTCGAGTAACTTTTAAGTCAGAACTATGTGTATCATGTAGGTTCTAAGCAGTTATAGATACTCTGAAAAGAGTTCAAGGTAATAGTTTATTCAAATCGAGATACTGTATTTTTTTTTAGCAAACTACCGTTGTCGTCCTCGAGAAAGCTAAGTTTCAAATTTTGAATTGTAACTTTGCATAGAGACAGGTTTTAATGAGAACAGTTTTAGATTTTCCGATGTTCTTCTTTCAGAATAGATACAATCGGAAAACCTAAAACTATTCCTGTTAAGACATGTCTTTGTACAAAATTTCAACTTGAAATTTAAAACTCAGTTCTCTCGAAAGAGATCACGATATTGTGCTAAAAAACCACAGTATCTTGCTGACGCAAAAAGTGATTAGACACTTAGGAACGTTAATTTTACCATCGAAGAATAACGTATCAATAGTATATGCTTTTATATGAAAATCTATCATTGACCTATTCAAATACTGATGTTTTATTTTCCCATGAATCAGTATATAAAATAAATATTTTCAAGTTATTTTATTTGTAAATTAGTTTTGTTTTCTTCCAGATTTACAACTAACGAGGGAGTTTCTCGAAGTTTCAAATCGATTATTGAACGAGATGATATTTATTTGATATTAGAATAGTTTAGTTTTCCAAGTCTCCGCGTTCTCAAGATGGGTTGTTCAATAAAAAACTGTGAACTCTCGCAGGTCTTCAAACTTTGTATGAATAAAGTTCTTAATAAGATTAGTTGATTATACAAATCTAAGTTTTTCTGAAGACGTAAATATATGAACAAAATTTGCTTTTATACATGAGAGAATTTCGAACATTCGATATCTCAGGATAGGAGAAGTTCCAACTTGTTCAGTGAACTAATCTCATTGAAAAATTTGAAGACCTATGAGAGTCCATAGGTTATATTTGGAGAAATTTATTCGTACGTTCAATTCTGTTGAAAAAATTTTCGATAATAAAAAGATATTATTTAATATTATCTTTTGAATTTTAGGAGTGGTGTATCTCGTATAGGTCCATTTTTGGCTTTATTTACAAGTATACAAGATATAGATGAAGGTCGATCATTTCCTGATTTAAATAAAATAATTCGTTTACTTCGTTCAAAACGTCGTCATTTAATACAAGATATGAATCAATTAAAATTTGTCTATGAAGCTTTACTTTATTATGTTCAAAATTTTCTTGTTAAACGTAAGATTTTCTTTTGTTTTTTTTTTTTTTTATATTCAAAATTTCTTTTTCTTTATAAAGGTGGAGTATTAAAAGTTGGTTCAATGATGCATCATCACTCATCAACTTCAACATTAAAATCAACTTCATCAAATATTAATACGCTTTTAATTGATGATGAAATTCAAACAATTGTTGATAAAGCTAAACCAATTATTCAATCAACACCAAATTATGATGTTGGTCCAATACTTTCATCAACTCCAACATCAATGATAATTGAAGAAAAACCATCAATAAAACAATTAACTGCTATTGAAGAAAATTTTAATTTACGTCCAGAAGAAAGTCATATAAAACCTAAAACAACACGAGAAGATTTTTTTCGAACAAAATCATCAACAATTAAAGATTTATCTGATCCATTTAATCAATTAGATCCATTATGGACATTTCGTTAATTAATATTTCACATCTTACTTTGTCAATACGATGATTTGTTTTTTTTCTTTTATGGTTGCATTTTAATTTAAACGAAATAAATTTATTTACGATGTTTATTCACAAGAAAGTCTATTCAATATTCTAATACATTTCATTATAAGACAAAATACTAATCTTACTCAAATACAATTAGATTTTTTTTTCATATTATACATTGTATAATTAGAATGTCAAATGAACTTCAAATAGAATTCAATTTTAGTCTTTATGATTAAATAATCTTTCATATGTATCTAGAGGAAAAAAAAATAGTTCTAAAAAAATTTCTAAGGCAAAATATTTACTAACATTTTTGAAATCATTTTCGATTTGACTGTGTCAAATTGACAAAATAGATTTAGATATAATGTAAATATTATCAAAGAATTTACTTTTAAAGATTTATATAATTAGAAATAAAATTTCGAAAGATGTCCTTTCATTCTATAACTATTCAACTAGTTTTATATAAATCATTTATTGTATCGTCTCTCAACAGGGAAATTGTTGTTCGTCAACGAGTATTGAAGATAATGACGAATGAGAAGAAGAAAAACAAAGAAACTGTTACACTTCAATAATAAATTTGTTCATTCGAATTGCTATTTGATTAATATAAAATAAATCTTAATGATTTTCTAGAAAGACTTCTTATATTATACTTAGTTAAAATAAAATATTAAGTAGAAACATATGTTATTTGTTTATCATATTGATATCTTATATTGCAAACTATGCAAAATTTCTCCATATCGAGAATTAGTCTTTTCTTTTTTGAGAATTTCAATTTTTTAATATTATGTTTTTTTTTTCAAGATTTTTACATCAAACCTGGAAACAAACATTATATTTATATAGGTTAGTTTTTATCGTAGTCAAAGGCATATGTCCGCTGTGACCTTTTTCTACATATAACTTGAATAGCACTGCATAATCGATCATGACTGACGGACCAAACAAATCATAGTCCGAGGGATCATTGAGTCTGTTATCTTTTCTTGCTTTCGTATATATATATATGAGTGTAAATCCCTTACGTCATTTTTATATAGATGTACTCTCTGACACCATCTTTCGCCTTTTGATTGATTGATAAGTCGATCTTCTACACTAGAATGTATAAATAACAGAACGAAAAAAATGTTTCGACTAGTTGTGATGATTTCGTCGGATAGTATAGAACAGATAATTTCTCCTTTTTCTTTCTTTCTATAATTTCATCTTTATATAGACGAAAAGTATACTAATAGTTATTCATTTCTTACTTTCTAAGTATTTAATAACGAGTTTTATAAATAAACATTCATATAGAAATATTTCATTAAAATGAATTCTTATTTTTTTTCTTTTTTTAAGAGATTATGTCATTCGAATTCGTGCAATCATTTCCATATGATCCAATCTCATCATTACTACGAAAATTTGCTTATGGCCTAGTTACAACTTGTGTACTTGGTACTGCTGTTTATATTGGATATCGTGTAGCTGCACCTGATAAATCTTATATTAAACGATATCGATATCCAGAACTTAATGATCAAGTATGTTAATATATATAAGTAATAATAGTCATCATTTTTTTAAGGAAAGGTTGAAAATGCCTAAAAATTTTACATAATTCCAACTGAAAAAGCGATTAATTTCAAATAAACTTTATTTTAATGTTCATACATTTCATTTTTTTGTTTTGTCTTAAAATTAGATCGAAAAAGTGATTGCTTCATTAAAAATTAATGATGAACAATTAAAACATATTATGCGTACATTAGAAGAAGAAATGAATACTGGTCTTTCACCTACAACACATAAACAATCAAGTGTAAAAATGTTTCCATCTTATGTACGACATATTCCCGATGGTACAGAAGTAGGTCAAGTACTTGCACTTGATTTAGGTGGAACAAATTTTCGTATACTTTCAATTAAATTACGTGGAAATTCAAAAATTGATTTAACATCAAAAATTTTTGTTGTTCCACAATCAGTTATGATCGGTGATGGAAGACATGTATATTATTATTATTATTTTACATAAAAGAAAATATATGATTTTGTTTTTTAAATTTAGTTATTTCGACATTTAGTAGAATGTTTATCAGATTTTATGAAAAAAGAAGCTTTATTACATACAGGAATATGTTATCCATTAGGTATGTATATATATACATATATGAAAATATACATAAGAAAATTAATTTGAATAGATATATAATTATTAGGTTTTACATTTTCATTTCCTTGTAAACAAGAAAGTCTTTCATCAGCTCGATTAACAGCATGGACAAAGGGTTTTAGTTGTTCTGGTGTTGTTAATGAAGATGTTGTTAAACTTTTACAAGATGCTATTAATGAAAAAGTATGTGTCGTATTTTTTTTTTTTTTATAATTCACATCTATTATGTATAATAAATCGCAAAAGTTTAAGATATCTTTATTTTTGAAGTTTTTCATCGAAGATGAATAACTAGATCAAATACATTTTGCAAAAGAAACTTTGTCGAGAGAGTTTTTTAGAAAACCGTGTCAGAAAGATTTTTCAATATAAGCATCTCAAAGAATAGAAAATTCTGGACAAAATGAAGGGTCGTCCAGCTCGCTACGATATTCTCTCACAAAGTTATAAGCATTAGAAAAAATGCGATTTTTTTGATAAAAATCGATGAAAAACTTCAAAAATAAAAGTGTCTTAAACTTTTACGGTTCACTTTACTACTTATGAGGATATGAGAGAGAGAGAGATGTCGGTTTATGTTTTTGTGAATCCGGACCAGTAGACTCGGACTCAAATTCAATCGGGTCCATGTTTTTTACCTTTCAGAAAAACTCAACGTACAGTTATTAACACGAAAAAGAGAGTGAACGATTAATTGATAAACAAAAATAGTGTTAACATAGGAAATTATTCGAGCCGGAGAAAAATCTCATTCCGAGCTATTCGAATGGCTTGGAATGAGATTTTTTATTTTCTTGAGAATTACATTCAAAAAGAAATAAATTTGACTTTAATTCAATTTATTTTTTGTCTAGGGTATTAATGTAAAATGTGCAGCTCTAGTCAATGATACCGTTGGAACATTAATGGCATGTGCATATAGAGAACCATCAACAGCTATTGGTCTTATATTAGGTACAGGAACAAATGCATGTTATATTGAAAATTTAGATAATGTTGGTACATGGAATGGTGATTATAATGAACCAAAACAAGTTATTATTAATATGGAATGGGGTGCATTTGGTGATAATGGTTGTTTAAATCATATACGTACAAAATATGATGAAGAAGTTGATCTTTCATCAATTAATCCTGGCAAACAAACGTAAATAATTTGAAATTTTTGTTTTTCTTCTCAACATAATTTTGCTTTTGTTTTTGTTTTTTTTATAGTTTTGAAAAAATGATTTCAGGAATGTATATGGGTGAAATAGTACGACTTATAATACTTGATTTACTTCAACAAGAATTACTTTTTCTTGGTCATCGTGATACATATGGAGATTATAAAACTCCACTTTATAATCGAGGTGGTTTTTATACAAAATTTGTTTCAACTGTTGAAACTGATGAAGGTAATTTCAAAAAACAAAACAAAAAAAAAAAAAGATAAGTCAATTATATTTAAGGTATTAAATTTTCAAATACACGTCGAGTACTTGAAGATATTGGTATTCGAAATCCAACATTTGATGATTGTGTTATTGTTCAACATATATGTCGACAAGTTTCAACAAGAGCTGCACGATTAGCTGGTGCTGGTATGTTTTTATTTTATTATGTATCAAAATTAAAATATTAAAAAAATTTTTTGTAAAAAAAAAAAACAAAAGGTTTGGCAGTATTAATTAATCGTATGAAAAAATCGAATATTACAATTGGTGTTGATGGTTCACTCTATCGATATCATCCACGATTTAAACGAAATATGGAACGATGTATGGAAAATTTAGTTCATAAAGATCTAAAGGTATATAAACTAATCAATAAAATATGAAAATAGTTTTTCAAATCAAATCGATTCAGTCGGAATTTAAAATAGAGGATAAAGTTGTTAGTACAACTCTTACGAGATTACATTGTAAAACGCGATGTAGTTATTGTTAATAATCATAGATAGATTGTTTTATTGTATCTATTTTATATGTCTGCTAAGATAGCTGTCACAGTCTATTGACCGGAGGCAAATTTCTATTTCAATACTCCTTTTAGATCGTGTTTCACAAAATTTTTAATCATTATATGATATTCTACGTAACTAATAAAGAAACACATGACTGAAGTAATGGTTATCACAACTCCGAAGAATTGTAAAATATCAGATAAGCCGAAACTTGATGAATACATATGTCACTAACGAAAACTACTAGATAAAGTCTTGCAAAAGCGTTAGTTACTTGGTTCGAGCGGGTATTTAGATTCGGATATCAATTATTAGTTCGATCTGAATGCTGACCATAAAAATCAATTGTCGGATTAAATTCAGTTATGATCTCCTCTCTGGTAATACTCAGCAGTTATGTACCAGAGATGAACGGAACGACTACAAAAGCGTCTCATCTGTTAACAACGTTTTTTTAGAGGCCATGATTTTGTAGTTACCTCTCATAAATACTTTTTTTGTTTCATGATATGACATTACATTATTTCAATACATGTAACGATTTTTTTGGTTTTTTTCATAATGTTAAGCACGTAGCTCCAATTCAAATAGTGATTTTAATAGCCAATGGAGTTTTCTATCTAATACACTTTATAGCAAGATTTCACAGATGGACAATGATAGCAAGGCTCCCAAAAATCCGAACACGGTATTTTTCAGGTTCTAGAAGATTTTGCCAGAGCTATTTTTGAACGATGTCATCTTAAAGAGCATAAAATTCTGAGTAAAATGAGGGGGTCACCGAGTTTTCTACGACCTCCTCATAAAAAGTTACAAGCATCACAAAAATCATGAAAAAATGCGTTTTTAGTCGATTTTTAAAAAAATTTCGTTTTTTCATGATTTTTGTCATGCTTGTAACTTTTTATGAGAAGTTCGTAGAAAACTCGGTGACTCCTCATTTTGCTCAGAATTTTATGCTCTTTAAGATGGCACCGTTCAAAAATAGCTCTGGTAAAGTCTTCTAGAATCTGAAAAATACCGTGTTCGGTTTTTTAGGATCGTCGCCATCACTGTTCATCTGTGAAATCTTGCTATAAAGTGTATTGGATAGAAAACTCTATTAGCTATTAAAATCACTATTTGGATTGAAGCTACGTGGTTAACATTATGAAAAAAATCAAAAAAATCGTTGTTTTTAAACGTTTTTTCACCATTTTACTCTCTGAAAAAAATATAGTAGTTCCAATGCACGGGGGAAAACGTGAAATCTGATGGTGCGGTGTCGCATCGCGCCCTGCTCATCTCTGGTATAGATCTGTATTTATCATATTTAGCTTCGACATTTCTTTTTATTAGAATTTCATTAGCGACAAGTGGAAGTAACTTCTCTACAGTGAATATCCTTCCAACTTTTCATAAATATTCACTGTGAAAGGTTTTACTGTATATTAGAATCAGGGAGATACGCAACTGTATAATAACTTCCTTGATTTCCTGTGTAATTCTTGTTAGTTTCTTCCTTAAGATGGCATCTATTTATGTAATTAATTCGAATAGTTTTGAATAAGAGATAAAAGTTGGAACATTTTTTATTACTGATAACATTTTTCGATATACCACATACTACTAGATGAATGTTAGATACGAAGAGTTATATAATGTATTATTTTCGAGTAAGATTTTCAGTATTGAAAAGAAATACAGAGATAGATTACTTCTCAATCACATCTCAAAATCTTCGGATATTATTGACTATCTTGGAAGAAACATTTTATTAACGATTTTAATATAGAGTTATTAATATCATTAGTTTCGATGATATTCACAATTGAAGATTTTTATATTAAAATATTTTTTTGCTTTTTTCTTTTCTTTAGTTCAAATGGGCTTTGTCTGATGATGGTAAGCCGTTTATATATGATAAATATATATATTTATGATTTATTGAAAATATTTAGGTAGTGGCAAAGGTGCAGCATTGGTTGCATGTGTTGCTGAACAGAATTCTTCAGGAATATTTGTTCAAAACCATAAAGAAGTACCTGATTATAAAAAAAGTGAATGAAATTCTGATTGACTTAAATAGGTTTTTTTTCTATCATCTATTAAAATCTTAATCTCTTTGTTCATTTCATTCTTTTAAATGCAAATATATTGTTCAAGATAAGAATTCTTTTTTTCTTTCAACTTGTAACTTTATATTCATAAAATCTTATATATTGTATTAGTAAGATGATCGAAATACAACAAAAAAATCAAATTAAATCATAACTCCAATATACGTGAATCAATGGAGAGTGTATGAATGCGTGTGATTAGGGTTTATTATCGTGCATATGCATCTAAAATAAAGAAACATTTTTGTATTTCATTTTATCATCATTTAATACGTTATATTCTATACGACCATTGTTTGCAGCGTCAAAATTTGATCGTATCCATTTTAAACACAAAAAAATTCAACTATAAAATTAGTCGTGCTTTATAAATTATAGAGCTCTTTTCACACTGCATCTTATGATATATTTTGTTTTTTAATACAATGTATTAAATCCCCCATTATTTCTGCTTCACTCGTGATTTAGGTGAACTTATAGGACACTATATGTATACAAAACATTGCTTTAATTTGGAAAGCATTTTCTATTGGATAATTTTTATTGTATATTTTTTTAATCCCATATAATATTTGTTTTTTTTTCTTCTTTTATCCAACTTATGAATCATCATCAATCGTTGTTAAATACACTTGTATGGATAGATAAAACTTAATGTGAGGAAAGCTATTTGCGATAAAATCAAATATGATATTAGTGACTGATAAAGTATGTAAATTAGTGACTCATACAAATCAATGAGTACACCAACTAACTGATAAAATAAAATTTGCTTTCGAAATTAAAAGCAATTAAAAAACAAAAAAAAAAGAATTATTAGGATCTTTTGGTATAAAGTAACCCAAAATTAAAGACCCCCCCCCCCCCCGCTCATGCGTTCATACAATAATATTTATTTCATCTATAGAGGAACAGACAAAAACAATCGATAATAGCAATAGTTAGTAGACAACCATGCTTACAGGTTATCAATAGTTTAATAATATAAACTTTTCCTAATGAAATAAATATTATTATATGAATGTATGGATGGGGATCTTATAATGTTGGGATACCCTTTAGTTTTCTTTTCAGTAAGAGATCTCATGATGAATAATAGTAGATTTTACTATTTTCAATAATAAATATCTTGTTTATAGATTGAATGTAGAATATGTATGTAAATATAATAATCTATTTGAAAATAATAAGAAATATCTTATTAGAGAAAAAAAATTTTCTTTTTTGAAAAATATTGTTCAAAAAAAAAATACATGTACAATGAATGTCTTTTAGCTAAAATTAACCGATTACATTTGTAGTATAAGACATATTAAAGTATGTTGTTGTAGTTGTATTCGTTTGAATTGTTGAAGTAAGAGGAGGAAGGGTTGGTGGCATTGTAAAACCTAAAAGTTATAAATTAATATAAATTTAATTTATTATTTTACATATTAGAATATTTAACATACCTATTACACGAATATTTATAGTAATAACCAATGTAAATACCATTCCATCGATCTCAAATGTATAACTTATACTAAAGATTCTAAAACGTAGTGAACATTCAAAACATCTTCTACGACGTAGTCGAAAACTCATATAAAGTCGTTGTAATCTACGTGATGGTCTATAACGACGAAATCTTGCAACATCACTGAAAAAAAAAATCAAATCAAAATATTTACTATATTTTATTTTTATTTTAAATACATACTATCCTCGTCGTTTACGTTCACTTGATGTTGATGCAACTGAAGCTGAATCCATATCAACTGAATCAGGTGGTAAGCCAAGTTTATCTTCCATCTATAAAGTATAAAATGAATTTACGGATTGGTTTTATCTTCAAACGTTTTTTTTTTTTTACCGCTCGTGTAATATTTTGACGTGCTGCTGGACTTAATGGCCCATCATTACCTAATGAACCACTATAATCACCAGTGGCATAATAATATTGACTATATTCACCTGATAAATATGCATTTATTTTAAAAAAATCAAATCCTCGTATAAATATTATCCATACTTGGTGTTACAGTTTTTTTTGGTAAATAAAGTGGTATCAATGCAAGAACAATAGTAGCTGCTACTAAGAATAGAACAAATATCGTGCAACCTATACATAATAGTTGACCCAAAGCTGAATCTTTTCTATTTAATAAATAATAGAAATAGATAAAAATAAAAGATTTTGAAATTTTATTTATTCACCGACGAGGAGCATCAGGAGTGATAGGTGGTCCGTTTGCATACATTTCCGAAACTGAAGAGTATAGATATTAATATGAAATATAACTTCAAATGTATAGTTATGCTTAGTAGTTGCACTTTTTTATATGGCCTTTGATAGGCGTCACCTTTTTCTATAAGATAATCACGATTTTTTTTTCTTTTGTACTATTTAGAGACCATAAACGTAAATTAGCTATTGGTTCTCTCATTTTTCTTTGGATTGCATTTATTTTTTGAGTGTGACTCATCTATCGTATCCGTAGATGTGTATTATATTTGTCTCTTGTTTCTATGATTAGCTATATGTTGTATCATAATATGCAGATTTCGATAGACAATATACACAGTTCAATGAGGTTAAATGTCAATAAGGATAAAATGAAAAAGCAATGATGCATAAAAGAAAGGTTTATGGGTTAGTCATGATTATGAAAATAATATTGTAGAACTGATAAAAACATTTTTTTTTCCCATAAAATCTTATTTATTTATTTTCATTTAGGATTATAGAAGAAAATTTGATTCTAATAAAACTATCTTTCTCTCTCATATAAAATAACTATCAAGATCGAGTTTTATTATCTTAGTTCTAGAGAAAAATCTTACAATTTATAATGAAAGTTTTATATTGATCAGAAAAAAAAGAACTCATATTCTAAATTATAATTTCAAAACATTTTCTAACAAAATTAAAATAAAATCATCTCTAAATAATTGCTTTATTTTAACGAGTACTGTCTATTATTAAAAATAAATTTATTTTTTTAGTACATTAGAAAAATGATTTAACTTATGACTACTTCACAATGATTTTAAATTGAAAAGTGAAATTTTCGCCTATATGATAATCAAAAATTGACAAAACACGATGATTACAAAACATAATTTATTTACTTTCAGGTAATTTCTTGTTTTATTTGATAATGTTTTGGTTATGAGTGGTGTGTTGATATGAGTTAACACAATCGGATATTATACTTTTTCGGTGTTGGGGGAAAAACTATCATTTGTGTAAATAGAGTTATTCCCACATAAAATCCCCCTCCCCCAAAAGATGATTGTATTTCGATATTTTGATTATCAAAAATTGGTTTTTTCTTTTTTATTGGAAATAAACATGCAAAAATACATCAGAAACTATGTTTCATTGTAAAATATCTCTGATTAAAATTTTTGCTCTACTCTTCTATTGAATTTTATATATAAAATTTTAAGCTGTATTTGCCCTACGGGCAAAATTTTATTGAAAATCTTTTTCAATGCAATATATAGTTTCTATTGTCTTTTTGCATGCTGATTCTGAAAATCATGTTTATTTTGAATAAAAAACAATTTCTAGTAATCAAAATCTAGAAATACGATCCGTTTTTTTTTGTGGGTATTTTACATGGGGAAATGACTCTGTTTTATCTCTTTGATGATGGAATTTTTTTTTAAAGGAAGATTGTATTCCCCGTAAAGTACTAATTTTTTTGATCCTTTTGTAGAGTAAACGAAACTGCATATAATCTGAAATTTTCTTGGATGATCGATTCGTTTTGATTTTTATAAGTTTGATAGAGAATTAAGGGTTGTATATACTCTGAAATTATCGAACAAGTATTCGTTGAGAAATATTGAGTATTCTGAAAAGTGCGACATTTTTTGCCTGAAATCTCAAAATTACCGTACATTATAATAAAAATTTGTTATGATTAAAAGATGTGCCATTGAATTCAGCATATACTGAGTGAAGTCATTGATATGCAAGAAAGGAATTTTTTGACTAACTTCAAGGTAAAACTTCTTTGGTGAAAGTCCTGCTAATGAACTTTTTATGTATGGTTACGAATGTAATTCGTGTTTAATAGACAAATTTACTTAATTGATTAATTATTGAAATAGAATTTCTAATACAGTTTTATATTCTCTATATCAAATGGTATCAACGTTGAAAAATCTACATTGTTGAAAATTCAAGAATAGCGCAAAATCCTTCATTTTGCAGTATTTTCAAAATATCAATCTTTTTTTTTCGTACATTATTTCGGAACTAAAAGTTCTGACTCCCACTCAGTACATATGAAATTTGACGGTGCATCTTTTAGTCATAGCAATTTTTTTTTACTGTGATGTACTTTAATTCTGAGGATTCAGGCACAAAATATCGTATGTTTTAGAACACTCAGTATTTCTCGACGAATACTTGTTCAATCATTATCAAAATTTCAGGATATATACAACCCTTGGTATTCTATCAAACTGTAGAAAAATCAGGTCAAAATTCTTTATCCGAAATGTTTTCGAAATTTCAGATCGGCTGGAGACTTGAAAAGTTATCAAACTTGTGAAAACCATAACTCAGTCAAAACGAATTTCAGATTATATGCAGTTTCGTTTGCGCTACAAAATAGTTAAAAAATATTGATATCTTAAGAGAAGGGATGCAGCCGTCTTAATCGAAAAGTAATTCTTCAATCATTTTATTTTATTTGAATGAAAATAACTACAAAAAAATCTTATAATAATCAAAAAAATGATCTATTAATTCATTATAATCGAAATTGAAGTCAGTCTCGTTGCTGTATATAGAAATTACTGAACTCGTGATCGATTTCGATATTTCTATATAATTCCATTTACTTAGATTTAATTATAAATAAAGGGTCGTCCCAAAGTTTC